>PVJO010001446.1:0-172941 GCA_004026905.1 Hystrix cristata
TCTTGAAGTAGGTGTTGATGATCCTTTGGATTTCTGACGGGTCAGTTGTGACTTCCCCCCTTTCATTTTTTATTGCATGAATTTGGGTCTTTTCTTTCCTTTTTTGATCAGGTTGGCTAGGGGTTTGTCTATTTTGTTTAGTCTCTCAAAGAACCAACTCTTTGATTCGTTGATTCTTTGTATTGTTTTCTTGGTCTCAGTTGCATTGATTTCAGCTCTGATCTTAATGATTTCCTCTCTTGTATGAGCTTTAGGTTTGTTTTGTTCTTTTTCTAGTTGTTTGAGCTTCAACATTAAGTTGTTTATTTGAGCTCGCTCTGTCTTCTTGATGTGGGAGCTCAGTGCGATAAACTTCCCCCGTAGCACTGCTTTCATTGTATCCCATAAGTTCCTGTATGTTGTATTCTCATTATCATTTAACTGTATAAATTGCTTGATTTCTTCTTTAACTTCTTCTTTGACCCAGCTGTTATTCAGAAGGATATTACTTAGTTTCCATGTGTTTATGTGGTTTTTTTGGTTTTTGTTGCCATTGAATTCTAGTTTCATTGCACTATGGTCCGATAGTATGCATGGGATGATTTCAATTCCCTTACATTTACTTAAGTATCCTTTATGCAGACACTGTTTTAGGTCAGTACTAATTGTCCACATATTCTAGTAGAACAACTATATATATTTACAAAAGTATGTATATATACATATTTACAACAGTTTTGTTACGTATAAAAATTTAATATTTGTTACTATATGCTGTTTTCTGAGTTTCTTATAATTAATCTGTGTGTATCTGGCTGTCAATCTTGTAAGTTTTTCAGGAACAGTTTTTTTAGTGTTTGTATACACAGCATTTGGGAGAGTGCCAAGCACAGAACAGATATTTAATATGTTCAGTGACCTCTCCGAGAATGGACTCATAGTGAAGTACATTGGAATGAGTACATTGGAATGAGATCCCCACATGTCATTGCACGGATACATTGTCTAGTTGAACTCTAGCCTTCTGTATGACTGTCCTCCTGTATTACTGGGTATTTCTATTATGGGTTCAGGATACAGTGATTCACTACAGGGATATGTGACAGCTTCGTGAACTTTACAATGTAAATATTGGAATGTTTCTAGACCTAGCATTCTAAGCATAAGCATTTATAATAAGCATTTGTGGACCTGACTGTATAACTTCTCAATCCAATAATAAAAGTGAAAAACATTGAAGCATTCAAAACCTTGAGAGGAACTAGAATAGCAATCACTATTTTATCAGTTTTTCCATACAGAAGGTGTGAAAAGGTATTTTTGCTATGTAATATAGATTTACTTATTTACTTAAGGGACAGTGCTTGAGAGCACAGAAAGCTACGCTAAACTTTCTCTACAGCGGAATCAGTAGTATGCTAAAAGGCTTCAGTGTCTGTAAGCAGGATCCAACCTTTCATAGTAGAAATAAATAGAGTCTGCATACCTGGCAAAATGGGGTGTATGAGAACAGAGCTCAGAAAATGTAAAACTCACAATGGGCAGCAGCAGAGGAGTGTATAATGTTCTTAAAGGTCTGATGTCCTTTGAGAAACTTTGTGCAATGATTGGTGGAGACTGTGCAGTGTACACCCAGGTGCTTCTATGCATTGCTTGATCAAATCGACTTTGTTTGCTAAGTTCAGATAAAAAAATCACCAGCATAGTCCTCATGAAGCAAAAGAAATTGCTTATGAACATTGGTGCCTTGTACTTTATTGTCAAAACATAAGGATTTTAACATACACAGAATCTAGAAATTCATGAGCAAAAGTGCTATCTGCTCAGAATATTTTTAAGAATGCATTACATGTTTGAAATACTGAGTCAGTGAAGTCTTTCACATACAGTACTTATGACTAGTTGACCTAAATTTTTTTCATTCCAGGATGTTTTCACCTCATTCATGGACAGTTTGCCAGCCAACCTGTCTTGTAATTTAAAGCCTTTTGTTTTTCCTTGTTTTTGCTTTGTTTTGTGGGAATAGATTGAGGGATGCTGAGCATGAATTTTTAAATTTATAAGTATTATAGATACTGGTTATGGACTGTGGTAAACAAGATAAGGTAGATCAGAAGAATAAGAAGTGAGCATGAAGAAAAAAATATTTTCTTATACCAGGTTATATCTCAGAGAACATTCTACAAAGATACTTATTTGATCAAAGGCACAGAGATCCTTTTAAATCAATAGAGGTATCATGTCACATTTCTTTGTTTAAACAGCCCCAGCAATTTAGGATGTCAAGGATAAGCAATTTTAGTCTTTTTAAGGGAAAATTTATGTGGACGTTCTGACTCTTAAGCCAAGTCACAATGAATTTAATTAAATATGTCTATATCAAAAATTCCAGTGAGAATGGAATGCAAGAAAATATTAAGCAAGCCAATTTTTAAAATCATAAGAGAACAGCAAAGAATATTGCAAATAATGAACAATGGGAAGAAACTAACCCAGTCAGGTATTCTGTAAAGCTGTAATAATTAAGGTCCTTATCTATATGGGAATAGTTTTATCATTAGAACAGTTTATAGATTCAAATACATAGGAAAATTTAATATGTGATAAAAATGCATTTCAAGTCAGTGAGGAAGAGATTAGTTTTTTAAAACAAATTTGGGCAACTGGCTGAACCACTTAGGGGAAAAACAAAACAAAACCAAAACACCACAGGATCTCCACTGCAATCTTTATGCCAAAATTAATTCCAGAGGACTAATTTTTAAAATTAAAAACTGTAATTGTAGAAGTACTGGTAGAAAACATGGAGAACTTGTTTTCATAAATTTCCATTAGGGGAGGCCTTGCCAGTAGAGCTCCTGACATAGAACCCTTAAAGGAAAAACATTGATAAATTGACTACATAAATATTAAAAACTTACCTTTTACCAAAAAAACAAAAACAAAACAAAAAACAAAAAAAAGAAGAATCACAGATAAAACCAAAATATAGTTGACAAGCTGGGGAAAAATGTTTACAGCACATATGGCCGAGGGCTTATTGCCTAATAGGTAACGAGTGTAGCAGATTAGGGGAAAAAACAATAAATGGGTGAAAGAAATTTTAAATTTTGGATTATGTTTAATTGATATGACAGAAATCTAGCTTCAAGGGCTTAAAATAGGGCTTTCTTTTTCTCACATAAAGACCCTGAAGGCAGTCCAGGCTCTCAGGCTGGCACCATGGCTCTGGGGTGCATCCGGTTCTTAGATTCTTTTTCTGTCTGGCTATCTTTAGTGGGTAGCTTTATTTTTCCTGTCCAGAGGATGCTCTTCCACTTCTACACACTGCATCTGAGACAGTTGGCAGCTCCCAATAAGATGTACGCTAGTCCAGTTTGCCCTTTTACAAGCTGTGCTGGAAACTCTATCCCTTCACAGAGAGATAAATAATTGTATGATCTCACTCAGTTGTGGATCCAAAAGCATTGATCTCAGAGAAGGTGAGACACCAGAGAATGCTGGTTACAGAGGCTGGGGAGAATAAGGGGTATACCGGTCAACTCTCAGTTTTTGTAACAAATACCTATGATAACAAACTTATAAAGAGAAAAAGCTTATAAAGCTTATAAAGAGAAAAAGCTTGTTTTGGAGGTTTCAGTCCATGGGAAGCTGGCCCCATTGTTTTGGGGCTGTCACCAGGCAGTGCATCATGGCAGAGAGTGTGCATCAAGGCAGTTATTCACCTCATGGCTGGGAGAAGAATGATAGGAGGAAGAAGAGATTCGAGTCCAACATTTCCCTTCAAGGGCACACTCTAGTCACTGAAGACCTCCCACTAGGCCCCACCTTTTAAGTTTCCACCATCTCCCACTAGTTCCAAACTGAGGTCTCAGTCTTTAACACATGGATGGGCCTTTGGGGGACATTAAGAGTCAAGCCATGGCAGGAGGAGGGATGGGAAAGGTTGAGTACTATGTTACAGCTTGATCAGTATAAGAAGTTCCCATTTTCCATATCTGTCTATGTGCTCCTAGTCACTGCTTTCTCTGTCCAGTTTTACGGCCTGTGGTTTTGTGAGATACCCACACCAGCACCTTATGACTCTCTGTTTGTATACCCCAGGCTTCAGCAACCATCCAAGCCGGAGTGTATCTCTGATTATGTTGTTGGCAAATGGGGAAAGAAAAAAACCACTGAGTTCTGTGCTGGATGTAGGCTAGATGTGGGGTGGAGGTGTTGAGCTGTCCAATAGACTTAATGCCAGCACTTTCAGACTCAGCCCCCACCCCCAAACCACACACAATCGGTGTGGCTTCTCCCCACGTCCTTCCTGGCTTGAGCTTGAATTTCTCAGGGGATCTATGTCTAGCCTGGGACCTCCTTACAAAGGTCTAGTGTGGCTGTCTTCCACCCAGTCAGTGTGGTGGGAAGACCCCAGAAACCCTGAAGTGTAGTTGTTCTGTAGTCCAGTCTTAAATGATTAACCCTTTCCTAAAATGGCTCCTGGTTAAACCCTCTAACTGTGATGGGTACTGCATTAGATTTCTTCTCCAACTCTAGCCTGTCATGCAGGAATATTTTCCGAGTAAAATCCCACACTGTTTTTTGCAGTTTACAAAAACAGTGGGCTTTTCTTGGGGCAGGTGCTGTTAATAGTTTCTTGGTGTAGCTGTTGACCTTCTCCAGATTTACCCTGTGTTAGCAGGGAGCCAGGGTTAGTGTTCTAGACTGCTTTGTTCTTTTCTCTGCATTGTGTTCACTTTCTCTAGTTTCTCTGTAGTTTCTAATTGTCCTGTCAGCTGTTTCTTAATTCCTGGAAATCTACTTCTTTTTTCTTCACTAAATTGTTGTTTTCCAGATGTCTCGATTATGGGCCCTGGAGAGGCTGTGTTTGGCTGCCAGTCTTTTACTTTTTTGGTGCTGGGGATTGAACTCAGGGCCTTGTGCTTGCTTGGCAAGTGCTCTACCACTTGAGCTAAATCTCCAGCCCCTTGCCTGCCAGTCTTAATCCACCATTTTTAATCCCTCCGATTTTCTTACTTTTCTCACTTGTTTTTCCTTCGATCTTTTTTCCCCCTATAGTTCTGGGGCTTTAACGCAGCATCTTACACATGCTAGGCAAGTACTCTGCCACTGAGCTGTACCTGCCACTGAGCAGCTCAGTCTCCTTGAGATCTCACACATGGAACCACTGTGAGCATTTCAAGCACTCTACCACTGAGCTATATACCTACAGTCCCATCTGTCTAATTTGATTTGATTTTTTGTTTTTTCTTCTGCTCAGCCAATTTGCCTGTTTTCCCTATGTTATCTTTATTTTTTATTTCATTGATACAGCTAATAATCCCAAATTGTCTGTACTCTTCAATACCATGAGGCTGAACTGAACACTTTCTGTGTTTGAGTCAGTATTGTCATCTGGAAGCCCATACCATAAGCCAAGGACAAGTTGCTAAGAGTCTCTTGAGTAGGAGCAAGCACTCCTATGCTTGTTGGGTTGCTAGAAGGGAATTATCCAGCCTCTTGCTCAGAGAGTATCAGCCTGATTTCTTGTGTCCTGGAAGCTGGTTATTTCCCTATTTAGCAGAAAGACTTTCATTTCAGCCTCTTGTTTTCACCTCTTTGTTGCCCTGAGCTGAGCCTGATGCTCCTAAATTTTAATTCTTTGGCCACACCCTTCACCCTTATTTGAGCCTCTCTAGGGGGTACCTGGACTTCTACAGGCTTAAGGAGGAAGTATGTTTCTCTCTGACCCTACATGAGGGGTTGACAAACTTCTTCTGTAAAAAGACCAAAGAATAAAACTTACAGGTTTTACAGGCTACATCCTGTTCTCTTTGGCATATTTTCCTTCTCTTCTTTTGCTTCCCCTTCCTTTTTCTTTGTTAGGTTAGATTGGTTTTTTGTTTGTTTTTTTTTTTTTTTGTCTGTCTTTTTCTCTGCCCTTTTTTAGGTCATGCCCTTTTTCATCCTTTCCCATGAATTCACTGAGGTGTGCGGAGGGAGAGGACATACAGGCATGTATTTAATTGACTAAGTTTAACCAGAAGCTCCCCCCAAATCCAATTAAGTTGATTTTTTTTTTTTATTTTTACTACTCTCTTTGATAGTTCTTGGGTTAATTTTGCATTTGTTTTCCACGTGCTCACTTGCTATGCCAGATGTTTGAAGAAGATGTCCTTGAGGAAGAAAAATGAGGGGTTTGAAATGTAATGTGCTTGAAATGCTCACGGTGGTTCCGTGTGTGAGATCGCAAGGAGACTGGGCTGTTTCTAACCACCACACTCTTGTAATAGAAATACAGTTTCACCCTTATTTGTGTAAACCATCAGGAGCATTTTTAAATGTTTGTAGTAAAGTTTATGGCTTATTGTTTAAAATTGAGTTGAAGGTAGTAAACGAAAGCTTTTGGTGGTGTGCTCCTGACAGCAGGGAGAGCTGGGAAGTGGTCCCTAGGAACTGATCAAAGGGAGTCATTGAACAGTTTTTTGTATATTTGTGTTTTGGTCCTTTAATCTGGTAGTGTTTCCAATTCCTCTCTGAATATACACTAATGCATCCTCCATCCTCCACTTGTCATTTTGGCAACATCTGGCACTGTCTTTGCCCAGTGGCTGCTGTTCAGGCATAAGCCTACCTTTGCTGTCCAGTCTATATGAGGTATGAACAATCATGATTGTCAAAAATGGGCATCTTTCAAGATCTTATTCATACCACATTTTTGTTCTAGTGATCAAATGAAAATTGAAAGCCAGAAAAGTAAAATTCACTGAAAATGGCTGCTGGTCCTTTCTGCCCAGGTTCACCTTTCCTCGCCAGTGAAGATGGTGTGCTTGGTGGAGTGATCGTTCTCCGATCATGCAGGTGTTCTGCAGAGACTGACTCCTCCCAGAATAAGCAGACACTTCTAGGTAAGTTAGATATATCTGTATTGCACAGCTTTCTTTTTTGAGAGAATGATGAGATAGCCTCAAGTCAATAAATACAAGGCATGGGAAGGATTTATTATTAATATCTAAATATCCTTATTCTACTGCTCTTTCTCCATAGCTAAATATGCAAAAAGTGAATGTTTATTTTTGTGTACATGCTTAGAGCATATTTTTCAAGTGGCTTAGAACCTGGGACCTTTAGTTCAGTCCAGTATTAAGAATGTCAGACTATGTATTGCTCACCTGCCTTATCCCGCAGAGCTTTTGAAGTGACCCATAACAGTAGATACAGTAACACAGAAAGAAGCTTCTTCCTTTTTGCCCTCCCAAAAAGGAATAAGAACCATCTAAAGAGCTGCTGGCCTAGGAGTCAGTCTTGGCTCCATAGCTTATTAGCTGTGACGCCTTTGTGCATGCTTCTTACTGTTCCATGCTGCTTCCTCATCTGTATAATAAGGACATCTGCCCTGCCCTGCTCATAAAGCTGTGGTGAGGGAGGGTCAAATGAGTGCTTGTGCAAATTTGCAGATGTCTATCCAGATGTGTGACTTTATGTCTAGCCAAGCACACCAGTGGGGACAAAACTCAGCCTACCCTCATTTGCCAAGGCATAACCTTGCGGGGTCCCCACTGCCCACCGGTTGCCTTTTTTAATCCATCCATCCAGAGAGGCACTTCTCAAAAATCTATGTAAAGATGAAATATAAGCTAGTATGGAATGTATATGTTGTGTTTTTTTTAATTACCTTTTTAATTGAAATTGCATTCTGGAAAGTGCACTAATCATAACTATAACTTTTTGATGAATTATCACTAGTGACTCTACCCCATATAACCAGCACTCAGATTGAAAAGATGGAACTTTACTATAGCCCTAAGAGCCTCCTTGTGACCCATCCTAGTCTCTAACTCTTCTAAGCTTAACCTTAATCAACATGCTATTTTCTAATATCTATGCGTACTATATGGGTACTATATGCTAGTTTCTAACCTGTGTGTGTGTGTGTGTGTGTGTGTGTGTGTGTGTGTGTGGTGTATATATGTATATGTGTATATAGATGTATATGTATATATATATGTATATGTATATATGGGAAAACCATATATATATGTAGAATATGCATTCGTTGTGTCTGGTCTTCAGCCAACATTAAGCCTGATAGGTTTATCTGCATTACATGAGGCAGGAGTCTGTTCATTTTTATTACTGTATGGTATCCTATTATATGGATATAGCACAGTGTATTAATCTGGGTAGTTCGACCTTTTCTGTAAACCCCCATAGAGAAAACGTGGCTGGGTCCTAATCTGTGTTGTATAATTGTTAATTGCTATAGTACAAATCTTTTCCTGCCTCGAGGTTCTGTGAGTCCATGCAATAGAATGCCCAGTGTTTCTTACTGGGTGTAAAAGTACTTCTTGCTATAGAAGCCAAAAGCATTTTCATAAAGTCTCTTCATTCATTCATTGTTTTTCTATGAAAGACCATTACTGTGTATCCATCTGGGCCAACTTCTGACCTCATCTTTTTTCCCCTGAAAGTCTTTCTGCCTGTTATACCCAGTGCCCAGGTTGCTCTAAGGAAATGTTTCTTAAATGACCAGCTTTTGTTAAACCAAAACAAATAGCGATTTGCTTCTTTGGTATGTTAATTATTGTTGAATCCTTTTAATATTCTTTACAGTTAGATAGGAAGGAATTGATTTTAAGTAGATGCAGAGGACTTATGTTGGCCTTCAATAAAAACTCAGAAGAATAGCCCTTAGTATTTGGGAAGAGAGAATTATTAAAACTGTTTAATAAACTATTCCTAGGAAAGGGTGTCCTTGTTCTTTACTGAGCCTGGACTTCTGCTGATTTGAGTAAATCTTGAAAATTTTAAAGACCCTGTGGTTGTCTTCTCACTTTGAGAGGTATAGTATAAAATGCATATTCAAAGAATATGATAAGTAATGGTACTTTAGTTCATGTCAAGTAGTTTTATCACAAAGGTAGCGATTTATAAGATGATTCTTCCTCTTTATCTCAAGATGAAGAAGTAAGTGCAAAGTGCTAACTTATGAAGCAAGTGAAACCTTGCTACTTGTCAAAAGTAACTAGAGGAATTGATAATATGAAGTTTATCTACTAAGTCCTAGTGCACATAGGCTAAGATCAACTTATAGATGCTACCAATGACATCGATTTTTCTTTCTTCACCTTTAGAAAGTTCTGAATGTTCAGTATATGGTAATTAAATAAATTCATATAGTACGGAAAGATAGGAAGCACCATGAAAGTCACGTTTGCCAGCCTATCACCAGAGTGACTATTCTGTGCTTCTGGTTATTCTTGAGCGGGAAACACTCATTCTGTCGAATGTGCTCATGTTTGTTTCTTGATGAATTTGTAAACTTCTGTCTTCTTGTTCTGGAAAAAAAAAATTCCCACACCATATCCATTCCCTCTTTCCCCCTCATTTTGCCTACAATTCTGACTCTAACTTGAAATAATATATTTTTATTTTATTTGAAACCGTAGCACACTATTTCTTGATTTATCAACTTTGCATGATCTCTGTCACCCAAATGTTCATCCATTTTTCTCTTCCTGTCTCTCTCTGATAATTTCACCTCAACCTCCATCAACCATACAATTGTTGTTATGGTGTTAATACTTGTATTCTTTCCAATAGCCAAGGTTACCTTCTGTGCTTTGATCAGAAATTGATTCCATTAGTGACAACCAGTAACTAGCACTGACAGTATCAAGATTGTATAAGTATTGCACATTGTGTATCACAGTACTGGAAAGTTAGACCTGTAGAGATGTGTGTGTCATAAACTTCTGCCTCTAAAAGGAGGCTTTCAGACATCAAGATTGAGGTTTGGGTGTATAGCTCAGTGGTAGAGCACTTGCCTAGCAACCACAGGCTCCTGGGTTCGATCCTCAGCACAGAACAAAACAAAATGCAAAGATCAACATCAAGTGGATTTTTCTGTGCTGTGTCCTATCACTTGCTCTAAATCAGGCCGTGACTTAAATGGCTTTATATTTAGACCATGGCTCCTTGATGCTCAGTATATCCAGGTTGAACTCAGAAGTTTGTCTTCCTACACAGCCAAATAAACCAAATTCTCAAAATTAATAGGAGAAACTTAAAATTCCAAAATTAAAAAAATAAATACTGTATATCATTCACTTTTTGTCTCTAGGAATAGTATAATTAAGACAGTTTCTAACTTTAGACTTTTCTGTATCTGCTTTCTTTTCTGAAAATCATAAATAATGTTCCTATTATACCACAACAGCAGTTTGAGCGAAACTCTATTGCAGTGTGACGGAGTTGCCAGGTAACATTACTGAACCTTTCTTCTTGACAAATATAGCAGGTGAGCTGCTTTCATGATGATATGTCTCAAGTGCAGGACACTTGAAATTTGTCCAGTGCTTCATGATTAGAGTTAGAAAATCTCAGATATGAAAGAACTTCTCAAGTCCCCTTGTGTGACCCTTTTTTTTTTTTTTTTTAAATTTTGGTGCTGGGGATCGAACTCAGGGCCTTATGCTTGCAAGACAAGCACTCTAACCACTGAGCTAAATCCCCAACCCCTTGTGTGACCTTCTTGCTGGAGCTTTGTCTGTGTCTGTAAATTGTTTGACACTCCTTCCTTCAAGAGGGGGAGTGTAACCCCAATGTGTCCTGGACATTAGAGACTCACTTCTGGTGAATAAGAATATGACAGGAGTGACAGTGTATGAATTTTCGGACAACACTTTCTGTTGGACCACTTACTCTATGGGAGACCATATTGAGAGGACAGTAAAGCAGCATTTAGAAGAGGCCTATGTGACAAAAAACTGTGACCTCCTACCAACAGCCAGAGAGGTGCTGGCTTTCTGCCAGCAGCCTCAGAGTTATGAATGAGCCTTTAGAAAATCACAGCCCTGGCCATTTTGACAAAAATCTCATGAGAGATCCTGTGATAGTATCACTCAACAAACCTCTCCTGAATTCCTAACCCACACACCTCTGGGTCCTGGTTCTCACCTTGAAACCCTGTGGGACAAATCTGATCAGCATCCTCCTACATTGTCCTCCTTAAGCACCTTTTTCCAGACTGTCTCTTTATACTCACCACTTCAGGTTCCCTTCCTCTATTTGTCCTCTTACTCCTACCTCCAGACTCTCACTAGAGTTCTCTTGCCCTCAGACACATGCAGCTGCCAGAGAACCTAACCATGAGCCCCATCCTAGGGGTAATCGAGAGAGAAGATGGTGGCCTTGAAGTAGGAAGGGCAAGAATGAGGGCTTGGCTGAGAAAGCCATACCATTCCCAGGATCAGCTAGACAGTGGTCAAAACAAGAGTGATGTAATTGTATGTAATGAGCTTATGGCATGTGTATGCTAAATGTTAAATAACTGTCTGTATATGTTACAATAAAAACAAAATATGTACTTCTTACCATTATTCCCATGCACTTGATTGATTGATTGATTGATTGATCGATTGAGACAGGGTGTTGTTACGTAGTTCAGGCTGGCCGTGAACTCACTGCATACCAAGCCTAGCCTTGAGCCCATGGTGATCCTCTTGCCTCAGCCTCCAGAGATCTGGGATTACAGATATGCACTATTACTAGGCCTTGTTTTAATTCTTGATTGACACCCAATAAATGTATGTTTTAAGGGATACAATGTGATATTTTAGTACAACGATCAAGTCAGGGTAATTAGCATATCCATCAAGGTAAACTTTTATTATTTCTTTGTGTAAGAACATTCAGAATCTTTTCTAGCCATTTTGAAATATACAGTATATCACTGTTAACCAACCATGTTAACTTTACTATACAACAGAACCCTAGAATTTACTCCTCTTGTCTAATTATACCATCGTATTCATCGACTAATCTTTCCCTACACCCCGAACTACATTCCTCTCCCATACATCTGATCTCATCTACTTCTCAACTTCTTTAGAGTCCACATATGACATTGTTCCTAATTTTTAATTTTTCTACGAGGACATACACACACACACGCACGCACCTACCTCTGCTGGTTATTTCCCTGCAGTTTAGATGTGAACTACATAACTTTATAGGAAAAGCCCTCCCCTCACCTATTTACCACTAGACTTTTTTTTTTTTTTTTTGGTAACGTCACTTATCCCTGATATTCCAAGTCTAGTCCATACTAAATCATGTCTAATTGGGTTTCCTCCAATAACTCATCCTTGCTCTTACCTTCGCTGATAATTCCCTATCCCACTAATGTCCCGTCTTTCAGACCTATATCAGATGTGAATCTTGGAATTCTCTGGAAGCCCTTTCTCCTGGGACATTTAGCTCGTTCCTTGTGCTCTGTAGGCACTAAGCAAATGACATCCCTTGTAACACACACTATGACACTCTTGGCCAAATATTAGAGTTGGCCTTCCCCCTGGGCCACCAATTCTTAATGTTATTTCTGAACCCAGTTTATTTGAAAGGACTATATCATTTGAAACAGACACACACACGCATATAATGGTTTGAAGTACCTTTCCAGGTGTTAGACAGTTCCTTCTTATTAGAGTCATGCCACTAGCTTGTGAGCTGTTCGAAGGCAGTGGATGGTATTCTGTTGAACTTTGTACTCACTTCCATAGTAGGCTGTTAGTAATTATTGGATAAATGAATAAGTGCCAAATAGAATTTTTGTATTGATTATCTAGCAAAATTTTTTTTAAAGTTGATTACTCTTTTAGAAAATTGAAATGTCATGAAAAATACCCTGATATGCTCAAAACAACAATATGGTTTGGAAATTTGGATGATGAGTGTCCCAGAACAAGAGGTTTGGAGACAGTTTAAATGGATCGCAGCAGTCAGCCTCTGCAAACAGCCCGTAGAAGGACAATTTGGAAGTGAACATGTTTGTAACACTCATCCTGCCACCTCTTACTCCCCAGATCATGAGATGCTGACAAAGCCCAGCCTACAGTTCGCTAATTTAACACAAAGCAAATGCTGGTTCCTGGATGAAACAGCTGAAAATAATTAATTTTCTCTCTGCTTTTAGAGAAGAGAAGCCAATATATTTTTACCTGCTAAAGTATAATTACATGTGCCTTCCAGGCCTCTACAGAAGTGCTTTATTGAGGGTGCTGTTTGTAGTAGCATGGTTAAAAAATGTGCAACACAAGCACATCAAGCCTTCCAGTGGAAACAGTGAGTTCTTTGCCATTTTCAGGTTGTGATTAGATACAGTAATTAGAATATATGCAAATATTTTGCATAAATAACCAATATTACTACTGAAGTACATTTCTTTGTCTCCTGCACCCCATGTGCTGATTAGAGCCTAGTAGACTCTCTGTGAAGTTCAGGGATTCATTCCCTAGACTGACCAAGAGGAAGAAATGAATAAAGGGGCCAGTGACAAACAGACTCTAGGTATTTGAAGAAAATTTAAGCATTTCAGATACATGAATATGGGCCCTGAGGAGTAAGGCATTTGTGTATTTGGACAATAGCCTTTGGGGTCTTTCATCCTAAGTGGATTTTAGGCCCACGCTTTATCCAGGGCCTGATGTCCTGATGAGCACACATGGTAATTGTAACTTTGCCATTAAGTTAACTCTACCTTACTTAGATAATAACTTCAAGTTCTTTCCTATCTGGGAATGTATTTTATGCTGCAGTAATTAAGTTTTGTGCATGATACTACTTCTGTTTATCCAGCTACTCCTTCTCCTGTTTTTTTATCTTTTACTATGAAAACGTGTCATATATTTTTATTTATTTATTTATTTATTTATTTATTTATTTATTTATTTATTTATTTTTTGGTGCTGGGAATCGAACTCAGGGCCTTGTGCTTACAAGGCAAGCACTCTAACCACTGGGCTAAATCCCCAGCCCCCATATATTTTTAAAAGAAGAACATCATACATTTGTTAGTTATAAAGGACAATAATAAACTGAGCACCTGCAAACCTGCCACCCAGCCTGAGAAATTGCCCATTACCTGTATCTTTGAAGTCCCCATGTGACCTCTCTGATCTTACTCCTTTGTGTCCCCCAGTTTTAATTTCATGTTTACTGCCTTGGTTTTCCTTAAAGCATTTTCATATATTACGTATTCCAAAAAGACCTGTCGTTTAGTGTTGTTTGATTTTGAATTTTATATAAATGGTATGTCATATGGTTTATTCTATGAGAATTTTTGCATTTTCTTACATAATTATCTGAATGAATAACGAGATCCTTTATCATTTTCTGATTAACTCTATCAAAATCAAACTGCTTTCTAGTTGCCAGCTGGAACAAAAATATTGTGTCCACCCTCCCCTTCCCCTTTTCTTTTCAGAATAGGCAGAGTTCTGTGTGAAATAACTCTTGTTGTTGTTTTTGCTGTGGTTTAAAAATTTTTAAAAAATGTTGGATTAAATTGATGCTTCCTGGAACATTAAAAAGATAAAAGGTCATTTTACTGTAAGTTAAAATTCCAACTGCCTTTTGGTTTACTGGCATTAAAAATTTGGCGAGTACATATAAACACATGTACTTCAAAGGAACTTCATCGTCGGGGCACCACCAGTATCACTTCTTTCCATTACATGGCACACGCCACTGTGAGCACTTAGCACTAGGCATTTCTATGGGGCTCACATGGTCATAAAACCAACCCTCAAAGAGAGGGCAAGTTAACTTGTGTGCTAGCAGGGGGGAAAGAGGCCTTGTGGGTTTCTGTCTAATGTTAATAATTCATCTGAAAAATGGAATTAAAACTTTGCTGTATAAGAGAATCCAGTAAACTTCTGTGTAGGAAGGTCATTTCTTTATAGCTTTAGCAATGCTCTATAATTGTTACATTTTCGCTATGTTTTTAAGAAACATGTTGGTATTCTACTTCTTAGAAAAAGATAAAAATACACAAATGAAGTAAGTTAAATGCCAAATGAATAAGGAAGATATGGTATTTACACTTTTCAATAGCGAAGAATCTGTTGAGGTAGTGTTCTGAAATTGGTATATTCAGAAAGTTTTTGTTTTTGAAACACAAAGATGTCGATGACAAGTCACTATAATTACTGCTTTAGCAGAACATTTTGTCCTTTAAACATCATGAAAACACTCTTTAGAAATTGGAAATAGATTTTCATCTGTAATTTATTTCTCCTTCATGAGAAGTATAGTTCTAGCTATTATCTAACCAGAACTTTGTGGAGTTTTTGCTGCAACGTATAGAATATAGAACTTAAAGATATAGAATATAAAGATTTGTGTATAGAATTCTAGTGACTATGCAGTTATCACAGTGGTTTTTCTAAAACTCTCAGGAAAACTTTTTGGCGAATTTTATAGTCAATTTTCATCTGCTTACATGGTAATAGAGATCACTCTAGCTTGAAATAAATCTTTAAAAAATTGTTGAATGAATAAAATCATGTTTCAGTAAAACTTGTTTCACTGAATGGTTTTTGGTTCACCAGAGAACTTCCACATCCAGCCAGTGGCCCTCTATTTCCAGTAGTTTCTAATCCAATAAATTGATAAAACAGGAAGAGAATTGAAGTGTCTTTCAGGGCTTGTATTACTATTTGACCTACATCCTTCCCTTTTCAGTCACCATCCTTCTTTAGTCTTGAACAAATCTGCATTAATCTTGGAAAGAGTGAGTGTTATTTTCTTGGCTTAGCATAACTGGGATTCTATAGAATTCAGTCCCCATTGCTCCCAAGACAGTTCAGTGGTGAAGGTTTTTCAGGGAAGCCTGCCAACTCAGTTATTTCATAGCCTTAATGGGACATGCATTATCTGAATCTTAAAGATCCCTTGTCAAGGCAGTAAAGCAGTTTCAAATATTATTTTTTTTAGAAGATAAACCCCCTACTGGATTATAAAGAATTTAACGACAGTGAGGAGTTGGGTGGGAATCTACAGAGATGAGAGGAGGCTGGTCGATTTACAGTTTGTTGTTCTTCCCATTTTGAAAATGAATTTTTCTTTACTCAATAAGGAGTAACTTAAAACACTGCAAAATGACTTAGGGTATGGCATTCGACCTAAGGCTAAGGAACAGCAGCTGACTTGGCAGTTGCCCAGCCCAAGACGTTTCTTATTTTAGAGTTCTGTTTTCCTTGCAAGAAAATCTGGGATGTGAAGCCAAGTGGTGAGGTTTTAAATGGGTGCGGGAGCCAGTGCAGCTGGGGGTTGTTAACGACAATTGAAGGATAATATTTTAAAAACGGGGCGGGCGGGTGGGGGGTGTCACTGAGGGCTTCATTTGGTTAGAAAGGGGAATTTATTTGGGTTAAAAAAAACTTGGTTGCAACCTGGTGAGGAAACTTTGTTTTGTTTAACATAATTTAAACAGGATGGCATATGGATAATATTGCAAGAGAAACAAGTATCCTAGGAGAAGCATCATGCAAAGAGTAGTTTGTAGCTCTAATATTAACCAGTGAAGGAGGTGATTTAAATCCCACTAGGAGGCACAACTTGTCTTGGGACTTAGAGTTTCCTCGTATAGTGGAGTGCCACTAAGATTGAAGTAGAACTGCTCTTGAGCTATTAAATTCAAGAGGGATTCACTTGTTCCAAAGTGTTAAGTACAAATTTCTGGAAAGACCGGTATCTAAGATTATACCTAAGTCCATTCTGGATGTAATCATCCTGCCATTCTTAAGGAGCACATGTGTAGCTCAACCTCACCTAACCTGCCCCTGCCATCACAACAGCATCACTATATGCATCCCTTTTCACATCACACTCCTCTGGCAGGAAGTGTTGAGGAGTCACTTGGTGGAGAAGAATCCAGCCAAATCCCTGTGCCCATTTTTCACATTTTAACTTACTTAGGAACTTGTTTTAGTGTGTTCTTAATGTTTTCTGATGGGAATGTTTTCATGGTGGATATTTCAGGTAGCCTCACAAATCCCCAGGGTTTGGGCTTCTAAAAACACACACCTTTTTGAATCAGTAGCTTGAGCTGCAAACAGTCACTGGCTGCTGTCAAAGGAAAATGGTCATTAGTGAAAGGCTGGGAGCTTCTGTAAATGGAAATAAGCGTGAGCCTGACCACACCAAAGACTCTTACACCCAGCATTTTCACAGGCTCAGATGTGTCACTCCAGGCCTTTCATTTAACATGCCTGCGTGTTGTCTGAATTCATGGTCCCTGAATGTAATAATTACACATGGAAAAATCCTGTTAAGTAGCATCTCTAAGCTTTTCGGTATGATTAGAATAATTTTTAGTACTGTATGGAACAGTCGTCAGTGTATGGAATAATTTAGTCCTCAAATCAGGAAACGAATCGTAGACTCCTGGGCCTATGAGGGTAAGAGGGTAAGAAACGCTACTCTTACTGAAATAGTTTTTCTCTATGTAAGCAAGTGTATTTGAGAAAAATGTGTATTACTTTTTTCTGGATTTTAATTATAAATAAGGTTTTAACTAATTACTAAACAATTTGACAATTGCTTTGTGAGACAGACATTACCTTTGAGACAAATTAATGTTTGCTACTCATTAAAAAGAACTTAGAATGATTTTGGCATTTTAAAAATTTCTAATGGCAAAGCAGTTAGGATAAATCATCATGCCTTAGTTACTTGTCTCTCATTGCTGAGACAAAATAGCCAACATCCAAAGTTAAGGAAAGAAAGGTTTATTTAATTCACAGTTTGTAGAGGCTTCAGTCCACAATCAGCTGGATCCAAGGTAGGGTGGCATGGAAGACAGGCAGAAGGCAGCAAGGCAAGCAGGGATGCAAGCAAGGGGTAGCCAAGCCTCCTCCTGTCCCTTACATTTGTATTCAGGCTTCCAGGATTAGGGTGATGCCAAACCAATCAGTGGATTGATTTAGTAATCACACACCCTTAATCCCAGCATCACACACTCTAGGTTCAGCCACCTCTAAGAAACCCAGTCTATGACTACATGAGGCTTTGGGGGGGACATCTAGACACAAACCATAGCACATCATATAGTTTTTTGTTTATTTGCCTTGATGGTTCTTTGGCCATAGGAGATTTTGCTCTGAATATGTGTATCCAGTGTGAACAAGTAGGGATTTACTCACGCACCTTCATAGGATTTGGTAATGTTTTAGACAGTCATGAGACAAGGAGCATTTTGGAAACATTAAATGAGTTTCACATCATGTAAAACATCCTCATGATGAATAATTAAAATATGCTTACTACATCAAGTTTTAATAGTTGAAATTGTCTTAAAGAGAGAAGAAAGTAATTCTTCATAGATAATGTAGATTAACGGTATAATGGAGATTCCAAGTGATTTTTTTTAAAACAAGGAAATAAAACAGGACAAAATGCAGGTGTTTCAGAAGGGATGTTGTGGTGAAAAATAGATTGTTTCCGCAGAGTTGTCAGCCAGTTCTCTGTACAGTAGCAACCACTGTTGCCAGTGCCCGAGATGCCCTTCCAGAATGATCTTACAGGGCCGGGAATTTAGCTCAGTGGTTAGAGGGTTTGCCTCGCAAGCACAAGACCCTGAGTTCGATCCCTGGTACAAAACAAAACAAAACAAAACAAAACAAAAAAAACCAGAATGATCTTATATGTTTACAAACATGTTCATGTGTGGTCCCCACCTTTTTTTCCCCACAAAATGGCACAATCTCTATGTATTATTTTCTGTCTTCTCTTTTTTAAAGCTAAACTATTTACCTTGTAGATTAGTGTAGTTTCAAACTGTATCATGCCATACTAATGAATTCTAAAGTCAGTTTAGTGAATCACAAGCAGAATCTCCTAAATTAGTAAGTTATAAAGAATCTTGTTGAATAGATTAATACATTGCAAATAAAAGGGAAATATTATTTTGTGAAATTTCAGTTATAAATAAATATGCACATTAGGGGGCAATGTGTGGAGTGGTTTTTGTGTTTGTTCATTTTCATATGGCTTTTTTGTGGGGTGGTGGTCCCGGGGATTGAACTCAGGGCCTTGTGCTTGCTAGGCAAGGGCTCTACCACTGAGCTAAATCCCCAGCCCCTTTGCTATAGTTTTTGTTTAAACTGTTCATGGCAAAGAATAATTGAAAACCACTTATCCCCCACATAGAGCATCCTCATTTTGCTGTTGCTTTATTTCTTTTTAAAATTACGTATTTGGCTGGGAATTTAGCTCAGTGGTTAGAGTGCTTGCCGCACAAGTGCAAGGCCCTGAGTTCGATCCCCAGCACAAAAAAAAAAAAAAAAAAAAGTAAAATTACGTATTTGTTATACAGAATAGTGGGCTTCTTGTGGCCTTTTTGTTGTACATGCTTATAATATACAGTGCTTTGGTAACTCCCACCTTCACCCCTTCCCTCCTCACCCCCTGCCTCCCTAATAGTTTCCTTCTGTGTTCATATTCTTCTCCCACCCTTTTTTAGATTCCACAAATAAAAGAAAACATGCAATATTTGTCTTTGTGAGTCTGGCTTGTCTAGAATTAATATATATTATATATACAATATATCATATTTTCTTTACCCATTCATCTGTTGGTGGCCACTTAGGCTGTTTGTGTAGCTTAGTTATTCTTTGAATTGTGCTGTAGTAAACATGAGTATGCAGGTGTCTCTGTTGTATGCAGACTTTAACTCTTTCAACAGTACACTGAGGAGTAGTATAGCAGCGTCAAACTGCAGTTCTGTTTTCAGAGTTTTGGGGAACCTCCGTACTGACTTCCATAGTGGTCATACTAATTTAGATTCCCACCAACCGCGTATTGTGTTCCTTTTCCCCACATCCTCACCAGAATTTCTTTTTTGTGTTCTCTGTGATAGCCATTCTGACTGGAATGAAATTGAATCTCAGTGTAGTTTTGATTTGCATTTCCCTCATAGCTAAAGAAGTTGAACCTTTTTTTGTATAGTCGTTGGCCATTTCTACTTCTTTAAATGAGGGCCTATTTAGTTCATTTGCCACTTATTGATTGGGTTACTTGGTTTTCTGGATTTGAGGTTTTTTTTTTTTAATTCTTTATATGTTCTCTTTGTTAATCCTCTTGCAGAAGAGTAGCTGTCAATGACTTTCTCCTGTTCCATAGGTTCTCTCTTCAGTCTAAGTGTTTCCTTGGTGCTAGTAGAGTCCTATTCAGCAAGTTGTTGCTTGTTGCCTATGTGTTGATGTGTTTCCCATGTTTTCTTCTAATAATATTAAAGTCTCGTGATTATACTTAGGACTTTGATTTTGAATTTATTTTTACACAGAGTGAGAGATAGGGATCTCCTTGCAATCTTCTCCATATGAATAACCAGTTTTCCTAGCACCATTTGTTAAAGAGGCTATTTTTTCCCAATGCATGGTTTTGGCTCCTTTATCAATAATCAGATGGGTATAGCTATGTGGGTTTGTTTCTGTGTTCTCTGTTCCACTGGTCTACATGTCTACATGTCAGTATGATTTGTTTTTGTTTCTATGGATGTGTAGTATGTTTTGAAATCAAGTATCGTGATGCCTCCAGCATTGCTCTTTTTACTCAGGGTTATTCTGGCTGTTCTGGATCTTTCATGGTTCCATATGAATTTTATAATTGTTATTTTTTTCTAGTTTTATGAAAAATGTCATTAGTGTTTTGTTGGGGGTTGCAATAATCGAGTCTGTAGGTCGCTTTTGCTAATATGGCCATTTTAACAATATTATTTTTGCTTATCTGTAGACATGGGAGGTCTTTGTATCTTCTAGTGTCTTCAATTTTTTTTTTTTATTTAGTGTTCTCTAATTTTCATTGTAGAAGTCTTTCACTTTTGTGGTTAGGTTGACTCCTAGTTATATTTTTTTAAGTTATTGTGAATGGAATTGTTTTTCTGTTTTACTTCTCAGGAAGTTTATTATTTGTGTGTAGAAAAGCTACTGAATTTTTTTTTTTGTATATTGATTTTGAATTCTGCCACTTTGATGAATTTGTTTATCAGACCTAAAAGTCTTCTGGTGGAATTCTAGTGTCTTCTAAGTAAAGGTTCATATTGTCTGCAAATAGGAATAATTGGACTTCCTCCTTTGCCAATTATATCGTTTTTATTTATTTTTCTTGCTAAAGTTAAGCAAAGTAACTGGCTAAAGCTAAGTAATGTAATGGGCAGAAGTGGTTAAAGTGGACATGTTGTCTTGTTTTGGCTTTAGGGGAAGCACTTTAAGCTTTTTCTCATTTGCTGTGTTAGCTGTAGTTTTGTTGCATATAGCTTTAGTTACATTGAGGTAAGATTCTTTTGTACCTAATTTTTTGGGGACTTTTGTCATGAAGGGATGTTAAATTTGATCAAAGGCCCTTTCTGCATCTATTGAGATGATCTTGTGGTATTTATCCTTGATTCTATTTATGTGGTGTATTACGTTCATTGATTTGTGTTATGTTGAACCATCTTGCATCTCTGAGATGAAACCAGTTTGATCATAGTGTATGATCTTTTTAATGTGTTGTTGAATTCTGTTTGTAAAAATTTTACTGATCATTTTTTGCGTTTATTTCTTCTTTTGTTTTTAACTGTTGCATGGTACATATTCCATTAGAGTACCATAGCTACCTCATATATCTGTCCACCAGTAAACAATGTGTTTCCAGTTCCAGTTTCTTGCTAATTAAAACTGGTCCAGTGAATATTTTTATATATATATTTAATGCATGTAAGAGCATATCCATAGAATAAGTACTTAGATGTAAAATTGCTAGATCATATGTAAATTTAATAAAAGTGTTTAGTCCTCATTCTTCCTAAATTCCATATTTGTTAGTTTTCCTACTTGCTAAAGTTTATTTGTATTCCCCCCTCAGTATTTTGAATATTTTCATTGTCACTTGGTATTAGAGTGGTGATATTTTTGAGTCTCTTCACACACATTTCCAGGGGAAGTGAGCAATGTGACCTTATGCCTTCTTATTTCAGCTCTTGTACTGTAAGCATGTCCTTTGCATGGTCTATTTAATGCCATGTTCTCTACCTTTTTTTTTTTTTTTTTGCTTTTCCTTGATGATTTAATTCTTTAAAATGGTCCCAAGCATAATGCTAAAGTGTTTCTGGTGTTCCGGCGTGCAAGAGGGTGGTGGTGTCTCAGAGAGAAAATGTGCTTATTGGGTAAGCTTCTCTCAGGCATGGGCTACAGTGTTCTTGGCTGTGAATTTGTTGTTAATGAATGAACTTTGTAGTACATCTAGCAAAAGGAAGAGACTCACTGATGTGTATGTGAGGCTGATTCAGAAAGTACTAAGGTCATACCTCTGTATGAAGATTCATAAAACATGGGAAAGCGGCTGAATTTGTATATTCATGAAATGAAGAGCAACTTCATGAAATGAAGAAAACAAAACAAAAAATGTTGTGGACAGCATTGTTGAAAGACTTTTGAAAGCCAAAGAAATTTCAGCACATCAATTTTATTATTTTTAGCATTTTATTATAAAGAATACTGCATTAAATTTATTATTTATAAGAAATACATAGTAAAGAAGATTTCTTTAAGCAGAAACGTACATAAAATAGGATTATTCACTGATAAGTTGCCGATGATGTTGTGAGCAGAGGGCCCAGAACTTGTTACTGCATTGCCTCCAGGAGCAGTGGCTTGGGGTCTGCTCATTTGTGTTCATCACAACCTTATAGAGCGCGTCTGCCACATGCTGTGAGACTGTTTCCAAATAGCCACACTCTCACCATCCTTATATAAGACTGCTGTTTTCTTCAGTCTGAGCTAGTACACCATTTCAAACTTTTTGTTGTCTGAGACCTGATAGTTGAATAATAGTACTTTGTGATTTGAATTTGCATTTCTTTTAGTGTGAGTAATGTAAAATGGCTGTTCAAGTGTTTTGAAGTCATTCATATTTCCTTTCCTTATTTTATTTTTGCCTTTTCATTGATATTTGTCATGTTCTTATTGATTTGTAGCACACTTTTATATTTTGAGAAAATTATCTCTTTGTCTTATCAATGGCATGTATTTGCCCAAACTTGTCATTCATTTCTCTTTTCTCTATGTGGCAAAAGAAAACACTGTAGATTTACGCATGTGTGCATGCATGCGTGTGTGTGTGTGTGTGTGTGTGCATGCATGCATGCAAAATCTCCTATACATAAAAAGCCATCAAAACAAATAAAAATACTTTTTATCTCTACCAGTTAAATGTCAGAGTAATAGGATGATGGACGAACCCTCGTTTTGAGTTCCAAGAATCCAGCTCGAATTCCAGTGGATGCACATGCTGAGTGACCTGAGCCATTCTGCCTTCCTTCCCTGAGCCTCAGGCTCCCTGTCCAGACTTTGCTGAGTTCTGCAACAGAAGACAATGTCTTGCTCACGATAGATTCTCAATGTTAGTCCCTCCCTCTTCCTGCTACCAGGAAATAATTTATTTAAATAAACTTACCTTGTACATGCACTCAAAGTAATAAAATAGTTTCTTTTCAAAAGAATTCTGTAATGTATAGACAGATCTTTCCGAGATTTGTCTCAATTGCAATCTCACCAGAATTAATAACTGATCACTACATACTGATTTGAATTGTCAGTTTTGAAGGCGATGTGTTAACATAATGCATTGCTTGGTGGGAGTAGTGAATATTTGTGAAAACAGTGATGAAAGAATTTCTAGACATTGAGTTACTCTAAAAATTCCTAAACTTGAAGGGTTTTATGGCAAAACCTATAAACCCAGTACACTGGGAAGCTGAGGCAGGAAGATCACAAGTTTTCATTCTTTGTTTCCATGATTATATTGACCATATTTCTAGGCCCTTTTGTTGTTCTTATTTGGTTGTTTTGGTTATCTTTTCTAGCTAGTTCCTGTGCATTTGCCACTTTAATATTTGGAGCTAAACGAGAAATAATAATTTCAAAGATGCCTTAACTTTGTATTTGAGTACAATTCATTGTCCCTACTCTATGTGGAGCTTTAGTAAGGGTTGAGTGTCTTTGCTCTCTTAGTCAATTTAGAATATCCCAGATTCTGCTTTGGACTTCAAGATTTTTAAAGTTCAAAGCAGATGTGTGTAAAAGAAAAGACATCTGGTAAGGAAACTTGGTTCATTGCGTGATGCTGTTTTCTTGCACTCCTCAGCCTAGCGTCTGCTGAGCAGGTTGGCAGGTTTGATAATTAATTAATGGTGAGGGAATGAGCCATGTATCTAAGGAGAGTTCAGTTTTGCTCCTTACTGCTTCTTTCTTCCCCACAAGTCTGGCAAAGCCTTCAGAGTCTCGGACCGCTGATCCTACAGTTGTGTCTCAACTCAAACACTTGTCTTCAGGCATAATTAGCTCAGAGATATAAACAAATGGATGGCCAAGGACAGAGGGCTTAGTGTTGTGCAATGGAATTTTATTATCAGGGACTTTTGAAATATCTGTTGGAAAAGTACATCAAGACCTCTAAAATGCCTTAAGAAACTTAGAATTTCAAATGTATGTACTTAGTTGGGATTGACAGAGTTTTGTGCATATTCTTGTATGTTTAAAATTTTCTTTTTATAACATTCTAAATAATTTCATAATTACAGATAAGCTGCATGAATAGTATAAGGGGCACCCATGGTTTCTTTCCCATATTACCCGTTGTTTTCATTTTCTTTCATTTGTGTCCCTCACCCTTTTTCCTTTCCTTTTCAGACAGACGTGGCCGCACGTACACACACACACATTCAAACGTGCATTTTTTCCTGGTGACAGAACAAGGTGGAGATTTCAGGCTCCTTTATTCTCTGACTTCAGTGTGTATTTCTTAAGAACAAGGACATTCTTCTAAATAATCACAGTGTGAATATCAAAATCCTAACGTTTAATAGTGATGCATTACTCTCTCAGCCATCCCCACCTGTCAGCAGCTGTCTTGGTGACATTTGTTCTTTGTAACGTCCGTATCAGTCCAGTCCAGGGTGAGGCCCAGGATCATGTCTTCTTTAAACAGGAATAGTTTCTCAACTTTCTTTATGTGTGTCTGTATTATTTTTAATTTGATAATTTTGAAGAATCCATGTGGATTATTGAGTGTTGCTATATCAGTTTGGCGTTTTTTCACTCCATTGTGGTGGGGCATTTTTGTCAGGAACACCACAGAAGTGGTGTATCTCAGCAAGTCTTATCAAAAGGCATGGTTTTGGTAAATTTGCTTTGATAATTGGGTAAGTTGGAGTCCATCGGATTTTTTCAAATTGAACTTACACTTTCCCACTTTATAGTTCATAAGAAATTTATGAAGAGATACTTTGGTACTGTAAATACCTGGTTCTTCTTCAAATCTTCACCTACTAGATTTAGCAACCATTAGGATTTTCTAACTCTCTTATTCTTTATTAATTGGCTGCTAGGAAGAGCTTGACTTCTGCTGCTAGGAAGAGCTTGACATCTCCATCATTTATTCATTATTTGTTTGAATCAGTATGGATTCTTGGGTTCTTATTTTGTTCAGTGGTTATAGTTCATTGCTGTCATTTATTTTGATAGACACAGATTTGGACAGTGGGAACCCTTCAGCCTGACCCCTCAGTCTTTTTGATCAGTTGCTTTCATTCTTTCAGCATTTCCTTATTTTCTGGCACTAGATAATCAGATTCATTTTATATTTTCTTTCTCATCTCTGGAATCAATATTTCTCCAAGGTTCCTTTTCCTGAAGAATGATATTTAGAAACCAAGACTTGGGATGTGTGTGTGTGTGTGTGTGTGTGTGTGTGTGTGTGTGTGTGTATTTTTAAAGAAGCTATGCTATGAAATATTACATTTACTAAATCATTGTGGTACAGTAAATATGAGTGTATGTATGTTTAATGTTATAAATCTCAAACAGAAAAGAATTTATTTTACATGTAATAATCATAAGTTTTGACAAGAAAGAAATACATTTTTCATGTCACAGTAAATGGCATTACACAGTTTTGAATACTAAATTATCTTGACATTTATGAAGGAGCAAATGGAAAGTGGGGAACTGAGTGTGTTAAATATAAAACTATCTTTAACTGTTCTACTAAAAAGCAAAGATTTATTTTCCATCTGTGATCTGAATGTGCCTATTTGTGTTCTCTTTCACGCAGTGGAGTTTCTGTGGAGCCACACAACGGAGAGCATGTGTGTTGGATATATGTCAGCCCAGGATGGGAAAGCCAAGGTAATTGGGAGAAACTGGGTCACAACCTGAAAACCCTAGAGCCACTGCATATGCTTCTAACTAGCTAAACTGATACGGATGAGGTTCTTCACCTCTCTTGTGTGATGATTTTTATATGGATCAGATTGAGAGCAGTTAACAATTGTAAAGAAAAACAGATCTTTTTGCTTTTGGCAATGGAGCCCTTTTCTTTTTTCATTTTGCTCCTTTTTACCCATTATCAGTACTTGTTCAAGAGGAAACGGGGCTGGAAAGAGAAAATAAAAGTAAAGCTGATGAGCTGACATAGATAGATGATTCTGCAAGGAGTGGTGGAATAGAAAGAAACTGAGACAAGGTAAAATTAGCCCCTGGAAGGCATTGCTGCATGTTGGGTGGCAGAGGTGGCCAGCATGCTTGCAAGTATAGTCTGGCTCATGTGGCAGTGTCCTCTGACATGTGCTGGCATCATGTCTTCATAGGCAGAGTCAAGGGGTTTGCCTCTGTGTGCCACATGCCTGTGGCATATATCCCTCACTGAGTCACAACAATCACACAGGTGTCCATGCATCAGTGCTTGAGTTGCTTGGTTTCCCTGGACTCATGATGGTTAAGCCTGGGAGTAAAAAACATAATTTATGAGTTTTATTTTATATTAGCCTCATATTCTTTTTCATAACATTTTTCAAAACAGCTGTGGTATGTGACATTTCCTTGGCATTAAAGTACCTCATTTGCAAAGTTATGAAGTTAGGCAGCCTTCTTTTTTTTTTTTTTTTTTTAAAGGGAATCATTTACTTTACATATTGGGAAATACCAAGTAAGGAAACTTCTGATACAAGCTGTTTGGTACAGATTGAATCATGAACAAATAAAGATTAAATGACATTTTGGTCAGTAAAACTCTGTGTATTTGGGAGTGGTCCTGTAAGATTTATGTTGCCTACTGACATAGTGGACATCTTGGTGTGTGTAAGTACACACTATGATGTTCATTCAGGGATGAAATTGCCTAACACAAATTGCTCAGAATGTGTCCCATTTATTAAGCAATGCATGCCTGTAGTTTATTGTTTACTCATCATATAATGCTCACCCATGTTGACGTCCATATATTATCTAGTGGCTAATAACTTCACAGGACTTCTGTGAGTGCAGTATATAAGTTCATTTGATCAGAAAAGGATTGGCTTATACTTATAAAAAATAAAAAACAAACAAAACAACAACAACAACAACAACAACCGAAAAAAAAAATTTGGGCTGGGGATTTAGCTCAGTCCTAAAGGTCCTAAGTTCGATTCCCCAGCACCAAAACAAAAACAAAAAACAAAAAAATATTTATAAAAATATTACTGAGATGCTCTGTTTTTCTTACCTTTATGTGATACAATAGTTATATTGTATTAGCAGACCTGTTTCATAAGAAAATGCGTGAAGATTGCTTTGTTTCATAATCTATGGAGAAGGGAATTATAATCATACATTTTAAAGGTGATTTAAAGGTTTAAACAGCACCAGTAGAAGAATTTCTGTGATGATTTGAAGTAGTTTTTATCTGTGTTGTCTGACCACATATGGCTGTTGACTGCTTGAAATATGGCTAGTGTGACTCAACTGAATTTTAAACTTAATTTAAATACTCATATGTAGGTAATAGCTATTAAACAGTATAGGTTTAAAGAATGAGTGGGAAAAAGGTTATTCAAATAATATTTTTAGAACATTCTTTCTTGTCAATGAAAAAACAGTTGTGAAATATAAAACAATCCTGATAAGCCACAAAAATCATTGTATAAGAATCGGTCACAACCATTTAAGTTTCATAATTTATATATTGATCCTGAACTAACGTTGCTTTTTAACCAAAGAATATGTATCGATAGACTTCAGCCCTGAGGCTAGTCTGGAGCCATATGGTCATGTTATAAAGTCCTTTGTAAGGAACATTTTTGTTAACCTGCTAGTAACCTCTGGAAGACACATTATCGTGTCACATGAGAGAGATATGAGTAATAAAGAAAGTGGCAAGAGCAGCATTGAGCCCAAACTGTTTGGCCTCCAGTTGTATTCCTTGACATCTGGTGGGCATGGTTCTCATATTGTTGGTAAATACTCCAGCTGGTGGTCTAGACTAGGCCAGCATCTATAGCTGCTCCTCTTGCCTTGTTTGCAAATTATGTTTTTGACCTTCCTAGAGAGTTAATTCTCCCCCTACCCCTTCCCTCTTTGAACCTGTGACTACAGATGTTTCCCAGAAAAACAAAACAACAGCAACATTAATGCTTGGCTGCTAAATTCTATTGATTAAAAAAAAGAAGAAGAAAAGAAAAAGGAAAACATGCCTTTTGTCCTTAAGGCTGGAATGTTATTTTATTGACAGGAAGACAAAGTTATAGATGAGAAGCTGATCTCAAAAAAAAAAAAGAGAGAGAGGTGGTTATCACAAAGTCTGTATTCCTTCTTAGAGATCACTCCTCTGCCCCCACCCCCCACACCTGGGGTTTCTAGCTTCTATGACAGAATTGCATTGGGTGGCACTTCCACTTAACATGATAATTGGTTTGTGAACTATGCTTTCCCATAACACAGAGAGCCATGAGAGCAAAATGAATAAGGAAGCATCTTTAAAACTTGTTTTAAATTTATAAACTATTTTTTAGTTTTAAAAATGATTTTTGCTCTGCTTTCCGAAAATTGCCTTCTTTCTCATTGGTACCAGACTTGGACATTTAATCCACCTGAACATTTGAATGTTTTATATAATCTAACTGTACTTAATTCAAGGTAAAAGCTTTGAATTGAAGCTCACCTCAAAATGATTATGCTCCAGAAAGCCTGAATAATAATCAATATCATAGCGACCAGAGGCCATGTATAATTTGAATAGAGCTAGATTTTTTATAAATTTATTTTTTAAAAAAATAATATTCTTTAATCAACTCTAAGTAGAATCATGTATAGTCATATTAACTTACTTGGAAATTTTTAAACAATGAAAAGAATCTTTTCTTCTAACAAAAACATTCTTACAATTTTTTTTATTTCTTATTTATTTAATTTAATTTCTGAACCCCTTCTATAGCATAAAGAGGTTTCTTTTTATGGATCCAAATTTATGGCATTGATACTAGTTGAATTTAAAAGCCATGTTGCCTGTATTCTACCCAAGTAGCAGATACTGAATGAACAGTTTAATAAATACCCAGGATTCATGAACTACTGTAATAGATATTTAAACTAGCACAGAACTTATTCAAGCATAGTAAATGAAATTAGGTTTCCTTTATATGTAGAGGTCACTTTTTATAAGAATAGAAAATGTACTGTTAGAAAATTCATCCTGGAGGAGAAACAAGGTATTAAATAGTTTTAAAGTAGCTCTGGGAGACTTATTATTAGTTATTGAAAAAATAATAACTATATAATGAAGAAACCTCAGTGGTCCCTCAACTGTGTATGTGATCTAAATTCACACCACTAGTGAGGGGCAGATGAACAGCATGTGCCCCTGGATGTGACAGCCTAATAATAAGGATACGGCATCACTTGTATACTGTTCCATCTGGAATGATATAACCTAATGCTCATCATGAGAAAACAGCATATTATGAAGAGAGAAAAAAGGGGCTATGTTCTTTAAAAAATCTACACCAAAAAAGACAAAGGGTGCAGAAATATTCCAGATCAAAATAATGCTAACGTGACATGAGAACTAAATGCAATAATTATTCTTAGACTAGATTTTGTATGGGAGAGGAAAATGCCGCAAATACATTATTAGATCAGTTTGCAAAATTGGAATATGGATAGTAAAATGAGTTACATCATTGTTAAATTTACTGACGTTAATAACTGCATTGTGGTGTATAAGGAAATATCCTTATTCTTAGGAAATATATGCTGAAGTATCAATAATGTGGGTGGATTAATGGGTGGATAGATGAATAGATAGCAAATTACATGCAAATGGGCAAAATCTTAACAATACATGAAATCTTGATAGAAGTTGTATAGATGGGTATTCTTCGAACTGTTCTGTAATTTTAATATTTTTTGATAGAAAGTTTCAAAGTATATCAGTCTTGCATATTATAGCACATTTGATGACTTCTCTGTCTTTGCACTTGAAATGATGCAGTTAAAACAACAACACTCTTGATTTGTAACCCAGCATTCATTGGGTGAATGCTGCATTCCTCCAAACAATTGCCTTTTATCACTTTGAGTCTTTGACTGGGTTGACCATAAAGTACTCAGACAATATTATATCTCTTAAAGTATCTTTCAAATTCTTTCTGTTGTAGTAGTCTTGTTTTCTGGCTGGCCGTAAATGTTAAACCTTTTCATAATTAAGATGTTATCACTTTGGAATATTGCTCAGCTTTTTTGTTTTGATTTTTTAATTTAGTCAAAAAATATTTGTTTGTGGATACTCCTCTGCCTTCTGTGCCAAGCCCTGTGCCGTACTTTGACACATGGTCATGAAACAGGACAGATGTTTCCCATGTCATTTTTTCCCCTTGTTTTTGCCATTATTTCCCTTGGATTAGGCAGTGGTTTCTTAGTTATCACCACAAAAGCACAAGCAGCAAAAGAAAAATAAGATGTCATCAAAAAAGTCAAAAGGAAAATACTTTCTTGTCATATCATTGCTAAGGGCCTTGTATCTCTTGACAATAGGTATATAGAAAGATCTTCAGTAACTCAGTAATAGGAAGACACAAAACAGACAAGAGATTTAAATAGACAGTTTCCAAAGATATACACATAGCAAATAAGTACCTGAAAACATGATCAACATCAGTAATCCTAGGGGAAAGACAAATCAAAAATCACCATTAGATTCTACTTCCCATCTCAAAAGATGGCTATAATCAAAAGTTGAACAAATGTATTAGATGTGGAGAAAGTGGAACCCTCATATACTTTTGGTGGGAATGTAAAAATGGTGTATCCTCTTTGGAAACCATTTGGCAGTTATTTAAAAAGTTAAAACATAGTGTTATTATATTGCCCTGCAATTCCATTCCTCCTCATAAATATATCTCAAGAAAATTAAAAAGATATGCCCACACAAAAACTAATGGACAAATGTTTATAGTAGCACTATTCAGCGTAGTTAAAATGTAAGAACAATTCAAGTGCTTATTGGGCCAGTTAGTCTTAATTGTCAACTTGACTGGATTAAGAGACTGCTAGAGAGGTGATTTTATCATGGGGGCATTCTGCTCATCAGTCCGTCAATCCACTATTGTCCATAGTGGAATGGGCATTTAGGGGTGGGGCCCTGTTGGAGGTGCCTTTGGAGGGTGCCTTTACAGGGTACCTATATGGCTTGCTGGCATTCTTCCCCTGGGCTTTGCTTCTCAGACACCATGAAGTGAGCAGCTTTGCTCCACTGTGCCCTTCTGCCATCATGTTCCTACCTTGCAGCCAGCTAAACATGGACTGAAACTTTGAAACCATGAACCACATTAAACTTTTCCTCCTTTAAGTTGTGGGTATCAAGTACTCTGTCCCAGTGATGGGAAAACTGACAAATGAAAATTGGTACCAGGGAATTGAGTTCATTGCTGTGACTCTACCCAACCATGTAGTTTGAAAACATTTGAAGCTGTGTTATAGGAACAGTTTATGAATTTTTGGAGAAGCAGGGTGGAGAAGCCCCAGAGTGCTGTAAGCAGAGATTGATGGGCAACTCTGAAGACCAAAATACTGATAGGAATGTGGAAAGTAAAGCACAGGTCCACAAGGTCTCAAATGGGAGTGAGAACTATATTGAGAATTGGACTAGAGGCCACGCATGTTACAACCTAGCAAATGTTTTGTCAACATTTTCTCAAGTACTGAGACTTCGTGGAAGGCTGAGTTTGAGGGCTGTGGACGATTTGATCTGCAAGAGGAAATTTCAAGGCTGCGCCATATTCAGGCTGTGGTACATGTAGTGCTGGATGTGTCAAGCTGGCTGCGAGAACTAGGAATGAAAAACAGTGCAGAAAGATTTGAAAAACTTAAATTTACCTTCAAAAAGAACCACAGGTAACGTTGGGTCTAAAGGAAGTATGGCTACTGAAGAGCAGATCTGAAGAATAATACTGCTATCAGAAAATCCATAGAGACACGATGTAGATTAGTGATTGCAAGGGGCTAAGGGGAAGGAATATAGGGAGTGACTGCTAGTGGGTACAGAATTTCTTTTTGAGGTGATAAAAATGTTGTGAAATTAGAAATTTGCACAACTTTACAAATATATTGAAGCCCACTAAGTTGAACGCTTATTTAAAGGGTGAGCTTTTTGGTGTATGTATTATATCAATAATGCTGCTAAAATATCAACCGATGTAATTCACCGCATTACCAAAATAAAGGAGCAAAGCATATGTTCATCTTGAACCATATGATCATTTCAACTGTAATTCTCTCTACAGACTTTGAATAACAGAAATTAGGTGGAAGGTTCTCAATCTGATAAGGAGCACCTACCAAAAAACTATAGCTAACATTGTGCTAGTCAATGAAATACAAAACACTTTCTTTTTAACACACAGAACGAGTAAAGAGGAGGCTCTGTCTCATCACTTCTATTTAGTATTTTACTGGAATCCCTAATGTGTACAGCAAAACAAGTAAGAGACAAAAGTTGGAAAATAAGTAATAAAAACTGTAGTTATTCTCAAATAATGTACAAGACCTCTCGCCTGAAAGCTGCAGAATCTTGCTGAGGAGAAGTGAAAGAAAACTTGAAGAAGTAGAGAAATACGCCATGTTCATGGATTAAAAGACTAGTGATGTCAGGATAGCCAGTCTTTCCAGATTTATCCACAGAGTCAAAGAAATCCAACTACAATTCTAGCAGTTTTCTGAAAATAAGAAATTGACAAGCTAGTTTAAAAGTTTATATGGAAATTCAAAGGACCTGGAATGACAAAAATCAACTTTACAAAAAGCAGATGCACATTAGAGGACTTATCTGGTGGGCTTTTCTCATTCCCCGTAAGGCTCCTGCAATCAAGGCGATGTTCCCCAACCAAAGAGAGAGCACTGAACTCGATGTATCCATGCTTCAAGGTCAGCGGAGAGCCAGCCCAGTCTCCTGCAGCGCCACAGTACTGCAAGGGAAGGAAAGTACGGTTTCGATAATGCAGCAACCGCCCCACCTGACACCATGGAAAGTATCAGAACAGTATCTGAAAATACAGATGGGAACTCTTGTCTCAGTGAGAAATAGGATTGGTCCAGCGCTGAGGTCCAGAGTAATCACTGATTCGTGGGTGCTGTTTGTCATCAGAGGAAAGACTTCCAAAATGACAAATGAGAAGTTGTACTCAACAACTTTAATAAAATAGTATTTGAAAGACAATGGAGCCTAATGTGTGTATCTTAATGTGTGGTCAGCTTCTTCACAAGCTTACCTAAGTGTTTATGCATCTTAATTAAAGTACTGTATGCATTGAAAGTATTAGCATATTTATTGTTTTTATGTTCATTTAACATTTTGTAAAATATATTTTATTAATGCCTGTTAATTTTACAAAATTTTGGGATTCAATGTGTTATTTTCATATATAACCCCTATTGCTGACCCTCACATCCCCCCTTCCTTTACATCACTCTCCCCACCCCCATTTCCTTCCTCTTAACTAATAATTATCTTCTTTCTATTTCATGTCATCTTTCTTAGAGTGTACATACTAGGGAAAACATCTTACACTTCTCATCTGAGTCTTGCTTATTTCACTTAATATGTTCTCCAATTCCATCCTTTTTCCTGCAAATTACATACCTTTGTTCTTTTTTATGGCTGAATAATACTCCCTTGTGTGTCTTCGCACATAGTTGTCCTCATGCGTGTGTACCACATTTTCTTTATCCATTCATCTGTTGATGCCTATCAAGCATTTCCAGCATTAAACTCTTAAAAACATACAATTTCTCATAAACGATCATGGGTATCCCATTGTTTGTTTTAGTGTATTTAGGAAAAGAAAGAATTCATCATACAGAATTGCTGTTTTAAGGAAATGGTTTTTCTGAAATTGAATGAGAATCAGTGGAACAATAATGGCACTGTTGTTTATTCTTAATTCTCTCTCTCTTTTTCATTTATAAGGTCTTTGGACTATAACTGGCTTAATAAGTGCTCCCTACTCCTCTAAGCATAAAAGTATAACTAAGGTAAAACAGATAACTATGTGGTATTGAGACCATGAAGATAGAAAAGATGATTCATAATCTACGTTCAGAAAGTAAAAGGTCAAAATGAGTACAGAATAGGAATAAATGCTTGATTAAATGATTTTGATTGTCATGTATATAAATCTTTGTGTGTGAGTGTGTGTGGTGCGGGGACTTGAACACAGGGCCTTAAGCTTGCTAGACAAGGACTCTACTACTGAGCTGTACCACTATCCCGGAAATCTTCAAGACCATTAGCTTTCTCAAACTAATGTCCAAGGGGCTGGGGATTTAGCTCAGTGATTAGAGTGCTTGCCTTGCAAGCACAAGGGCCTGAGTTCGATCCCCAGCACCAAAAAAAAAAAAAAAAAAATCAAACTAATGTCCAAAAGCCTCATAAAACCATCATAAATATTTATCTAAATAAAGTAGTTTATAAGAGCTTCCTGGCTTTAGGCTAAAGCCTCCTAGAATTAAATAAATTCTCTTCTTTTTGGGGGAGGGGTGGGTACTAGGGTTTGAACTCAGGGCCTTGTGCTTGCTAGACAAGCACTCTACCCCTAAGCTAAATCCCATGCTGAAATTAACTGAACAATAAATTATCTTCTATACCCGAAAAAACAAAAACATTATGTGGTATGAATGAGGCCAATATAAAAGTGTACTTGGAGAGTTATTCCCCTTATATGAAGTTCTGGCAAAATAGGATGTATGGTTATAGAAATCCAAAAATTCTCAGCAAGGGGGCCTAAGGGAATTTGGGGGAATAATAGAAATGTTCTATATGGAAAATTTTCTGTTTATGTTTAGTTGTATGGGCTTACAAATTGTCAGAAGTCATCAAACCCTTTTTTTAAGGTCCATGCAATCTATTGTATGTAAATTATGCCTCTATTTTAAAAAATCTGAAAAAATGGTATTAGCAGGACCATACATACAAAGGTTGTAGAATGATTGAAAGAATGAACTTTGAAATTAGTCAGATGCGGATTTCGATCCCTCAGTCCCTGCTTTATAACCTGGGAAGGCTACAACTTTGATTCCTGCTTATCTGTCAAGAGAGAATACTACTGATTCTTGGATAGCATGCTGAAATTAACTGAACAATGTAAGTAAAACACATGTAATAGGTGCTGCATAGATTATGATGAGTGGTGGTGGTGAGGGTGATGGTGGTGGATAGTGGAAGTGGTGTAGAACCTCTCCAGGTCATCGTGGGCACAGCTGCTGGGCCTCGTTTACCCTAGAATTGTGCTGTGAAAGGTGCCGTTTACCTTGACTATAGTAAGCAATGCTGGGAAGCTAACAAAAGACTGCAGAAAATTGAATACATGAAAAACAAATTGTAAGACAGACGTTTCTTCCTCTTCAAGTAAATTTCTAAGAGTGGTTAATAATTTTATTTTGGGCCAATTAGTCTTATGCCATGTTTTAGTTACTTTTCTCTCGTTGTTGGGACAGAATACTTGACACCCAAAGTTAGGGGAAGAAAGGTTTATTAGCTCACAGTCTGCAGAGGTTTCAGTCTATAGTCCGCTGGATCCGAGGCAGGGCGGCATGGCAGAGGCAGGGCGGCATGGCAGAGGCAGGGCGGACTGGCCTGGCAGCCGACCAACAGGCCGACCCGCAGCAAAGTAAAGTCAGGAAATGCAAGGAATGTATGCAAATAAGCAATGCAAACAAGCAGCTAGTTAGCTTCTTCCTGTATCTTTTATCTAGGCTACCTGCCCCCGGGCGTCCCGCACTCCCACCCCCAATCTCAGTCTCACATCCTTGATCCCAGCAGAACAATGCCAAACCGATCAATGGATCAATTTAGTAATCACACACTCTAGATCCAGCTATCTCTTACCACATGAGGCTTTGGGGGAACATCTAGACACAAACCATAACATGCCATCATTTTCTTCTGGATGATTCATTGGATGTTCCATAAGCACATAAATCTCTGTGGTCCAGTAATTCCATATGGATTTATTTATGCTCATGGATTTATTGGACTATATTTTAGATTTATCAAGAGCCACCTAGATACAATTTGGCCTTCACCTAAACCAAATTTTAAGTGCTGTTGATAATGAAGTCCTCATGTTACCCAGCAACTAAAGTTTCTGATCCCTTGCAGGAAGTGAACTGCTTCAGAATGGTAGGTTAAGTACCACTGAAAGGTTGTGTGCTAAGAAAATATCCCAAGCAGCTAAATTTGGCAAGTGTACAGACCACAAGGAAATGTGGCTAATCAGTGTGATTTCATTTGTACCTTTGCCTAGAATTTCAGTTGTAGATAATTGTGTTTCTTTTTCATGTTCTTAGGGCTGCCAGTAGGATCTGTTGGGTCTGTTTAGAAAGCCCTTTAGACAAACAGAAGATTGCGGAAAATTGAGTATGTGAAAAACAAACCATAAGACAGAACTCTCCTCAGCCTTAAGTTAGTTTCTAAGTGTAGTTAGTAACTTTATTTTGGCCTAATTAGTCTTACGCCATCAATTTCTTCCAAATGATTCATCCAGTGTTGCTCCAAAGCAATAAACGGAATAACCACAAAGAGGGAATTCACCATGTTGGCAAGAATCTAAATCTCAGATGTATAAATCATATTTATTCAAATAAATCTCATTTTAATCATGGTGTATAGTTAGATCTTCACAAAGATAAGTGTCTATTACTTGGACTCATAGACTTTCCATATTATTTGAAAGGAGGTAAATCACTTTTTTGTTATGGCAGCCTGAAAAATAATGTAAACATTAATTTCTATACCTTTACATAGTTATTAGTCACAGCTGTGAACATAACATTAGGATATCTCTTTGTAACCTGCTAGTACTCAACATTTTGGGCAAATATGTGCCTTTCCAGGCAGACACGTGCCTGCTGTTTGCCCACAGAACACATAACCACAGCATACGTGTAAATGAGACAAGTGTACTTGAGAATGGTTGACTTTATTACCTACAGTGAGTGAATATTGGCTGCATAAGGGCATTTTCTTTCTTTGGAAAGGAATAGACAAATGATAAAAGGAATTTTTTCTTGTTTTTTTAATATCAAGAAAAATAAGCTAGAATCTTCGTCTTGTCATTCTTAATTTATGCAAACTTCTTAACTTGAAACAAGCTGTTGGTTTCTATAATTGTAAGTATTTAGGGTCCCCTATTGATTTTGTGTTATGATAACTTTTATTGCATTATTTCATTTAAATAGGTAAGTGACAAGAATGGAACATATTAAGTGTGCAGTGTATGTGGAAGTATGCCGATGACCACATAGGGCCTAGCACATAGTAGCCAGTTGATAGACACCTCTTTAATAAGTGATTCCATGTCGAGGTTTAGGATAGAACTTTAAGTCAAAGATGGTTGTTTAGATACAAGATTTTGTCCCCTCCCTTCCCAGTAACCTCTATATTTGAGGCTAAAACCTGGATTAATCAAATCAGCTTTTTAATGAAAAAATTCGTAGACTTTTAAAATTTACATAAAATACTGTATTTTACATGAAACTTTCACATGAGATTTAAACATTTTAAATTTATATAAAAATATGAATTTTTTTTCCTCCCTAGTATTTTCCTTCTATAATTGCAGAAGGTTTGGCACCTCTTCCTTGGTGGCAGCAATTGGTTGGAACCGTGTGGTAGCCATTCTCTTTGGTGAGGCCTGGGCACTTTTTTGACACTCTTACCACTAGCCTGCTAGACTCCAGTTATGGTCTTAAATGCTTTGGTTGTTAAAATTTGTGGTGTACAAGAGTGACTGCTGTTATAGATTTTCAGCCCTAAACCAAGTCTACCTGCTGGAATACATTTTCATTACAGTATCATTCTTCAAAAAAATTTTTTTAAAATTTTTATTCTTTTTTTGATTTTTAGATTTTTTATTAGTACTTTTTTGTGATGTATAATGAATGCATTCATAGTAGGAAGTTGGTAGATATACATGTCACATCTTAGTCCTTTTTATTTCCCCTTCCCTCTGCTCCCTCTCCCTCTATCCCTAAGTTCCCTTCCTATTTATAAAAGATCTCCCTCTCAGTTTCCTATCATCCATCTTTTATTAAAGAAATATAATTTTGGTCTTTTTAAAAGTCTCTGAGTGTCCATTCTGTTTATTCTTTCATAAAACAAAATTCTTTCATGATAGTACATGTGTGACTTTTATGTTCTGTATATAAAGCAGTACAGTAAATTGGTGAAAGCTCAACATTTTAGTGTTAACTAATTGAGACACTTGGCTAGGGCTGAGCTATTCTATTTACATTCCTTTCAAATACTTCTGGATGCAATAAGTGGTAGGTACCGACAATTTACTTTTATGTTCATGAGCTGTCATCACTGTGTTGTACATGTTTTGATTGTACTGTCTGCTTGCAGTGTTGAAGGAGTAAAAGGAAACTTCATTCAGGATGAGGGTTATATTAATGGTTTTCTGTTCGGATATACTTAAAGTACTTGAAAAAAAGCTTTTTCTTAACTTGAAATAGAAAAATAATATTATTTTAAATATGCCTTCCATAATAAATGAGAAGCCCAAAAATTCTATGATTTTTTTTTCCAGTTATGGTTCTTATGGATATTACGTTTTGACATTCCAGGTGTAGGGGACAGCAAGTACACAAGTCCTCAAGTAGGAGCGTGTGCCTTGTATGTTGGAGGGACAGTGAGGAAGCCAGTTTTAGTGGGTTAGAATAAGCGATGGAAGACCAGATCTTATTGGTTGCAGTCAGGATTTTGGCTTTTCCTTTGATATGGGAGCCAGAGGAGTGAGATCCGACTGATATTTTAAGGGGACGTTCCAGTTGCTGAAAGGGATGCAAGGATTAAGTCATCATCAGGTGAGTGATAATCATGATTTGGGCTAGACATTAACTACACAGATGGTGAGAAGCTGTTAGTTAGTTTCTGTGTTTTAAGATGGAGGCAAGGAGATTTGCTGATAGACTGCAGAGTTGTAAGGCAAATAAAAAAGGCAGTGATAGTTCATAAGATTTTGGCCTAAATGGTTAGGAGAGTGGAGTTGCCATTTACTTGGGGACAGAGGAAGAAGATTTAAGGGCAAGAAGCAGGAGCTCAGTTTTGGACATGTTAGTTCCGAGGTGCCTGTTGGTATCAAATGGCCCTATCTAGTAGGTAGATAGGTATGTCTGATAAGAGGACCAAGCTGGAGGTGTGTTTTGGGCAGGCTTGGATTACATCACCAAGAGAATGAATACCAACAGGAGAGAAGTCTTGAGGAACTTTGGTAGCTCTAAGTTGGAGAATCAGCCAAGAAGACTTAAGAAGTCAGGACCACAGAGGAGAACAGATGCCTCGTGAATGCCAAGGGAAAAAGAAGAGTTTCCAGAAATGTGTGATCAGCTTTATTAGATGCTATAGCTAGGCCTCTCGAAATTAGGGCTGAGGATTGGTTTGTTGGGGTTACCATGACAAGTCATTATTTATCTTGATAAGAGGGGTTTTAGTGGAGTTATCAAAGCAAAATTCTGTAGAGGTTTACAGAGAAAATGGAAGGAAAGAATTTGGGGTGATAAGTATAGACAAGGTGTTCAAAGACCTGTGCTGTAGATGTAAGTAAACAGAGGTGACTAGAGGAAGAGGAAACTTTAGAGACTTGTTCTTACCTCTGTTTCAATGTAAGCAGATCCTTCACTTTATGTCTAAAATACAAATTCATTTCTATAAAATGGATGGGAAAAAAGGGGCCCAATTTATTGAACCCTGGGGCATCCCAACATTTAGTGGTTAGGAAGGTGAGGAAAAAACAGCAAAGGAAGCTGAGGTTCAATTTTGGAGTCAAAGGGGAGTCTTAGCACATCTTGTGTAGTGGTACAGGGCACAGCTGGCATTAAAGGAGCCATCCCTTGACATTTAGGGTGATCTGGCTCAAACAGGTGTCTTGATCTGAGAATGTCTGAACCTCTCTGTGCTCATGTGCCTGACTAACAGTGAGTTTGCAGAATTTCCCAGATATTTGCCCAATTTTTTTTACTTTTTTTCTCCAGAGAGCCTCTTGGGACCCAGCAGAAGCCAGTTTGAGAAGTGCTGTTACCTAGGTGTCAGCGCCTCGATGGGTCTTTGATATTGCATGGGTCCCATCAATGAGAAGTTGGGAAGCAGATGATTTTGACACGGAGAACTTTCTTCTAAGACTTTGTTGGTGGTTTTTAGTTTTACCCCTCCCAAATTCCTTGCTGACAGATCAACTGAGATGCTCAGAAAACAGTCCATTACACAAATAGTAGTTTCATTCTTTATGATGGATTGAACATTAGCCTTTCATTCCTTTTCAAATACAAGAGATACTCTTTTCAAGATTTAGTAAATTCTGTTATCTGGCAGCTTACCAACCAGAACACTGTAACTGACATTTTGGATTTTCATCTACTATAAATCAGCAGGATATGGAGACCTCCCTATAAGACTCCATGGAGAAGAAACTGGGCTCCTGTCTTTACCGAGGAAGTGGCGGCCCAGACCTTGAAGGGACATGGCTAGCATCTGTGGAGGGCCTGGGGTCAATTGTATATCCATTGGCAGGGCTCAGCTGGATTCTCTATTCTCAATTTAGTACCTCCTGGTCCTCAGAGAAATGTCAGAGATGTTAAGCTCTTATCTAAGGTCTCATAGCTGCAGTTTGAGACCACATAATCTTAACTCTATGAAGCACACTTTAAAACACTTAATTGTTAGGAGCTAAGTAAATTGGAGATGTGTATTTGAGAGTTTGGGCATATAAATGCTTAAGAAAATAAGACTGGATCAGATCACTAGTGGAATAAATACAAAAGAAAAAACAGAGGCCTGAGTCCTGGGAATTACTATGTTTATACACTGAGAAGATGAGGAGGAACCAGTGAAAGGCACAGAAGTTACAGCCAGAGAGGCTGAAGGAGAACCAGGCGAGTGTGGTGTGCTAGAAACCAAGAGAAAGAAAAGGTCAAGGAGGAGAGATGGCACCTTTGTCAGATGCAGTTGCTGGGTCCTGTGTGGACATCTTGATTATTGTAGTAAGGAGTGGAGTGGGGACACAGTCATACCTTCCAAATGAGTCTAGAGCAGTAAAGAAAGTGGGGGAAAGAACATGCATTACTTACTCATTTAATCATGATTATGTTGCTAACATTAAATGCTCATTAAATCACTCAGCTATGTAATTAAGAAAATAAAGAAAAATGATGAGGGGGAAAAAGTCCAGTACTGGTCCTAAAAGAACCCTCTGGGAATGAAGTGAGCTACTCCACATTACTATTAACATTTTGTAACCCTTCTTTTTTTTTTAACATAATTATGGTTGTGTAACATACACAGAATGGCATACATTGGTTTTTAATTCAGTAGTTCATATAAAAATAGTACATGTTCCTCTTAAAATGTTTGAAAGAAAAAATTAAATAATATTTCAAAACTCAGAGTAGACTATAAAAGATCTCTAGAGTCTTAATACACACCATTAACATTGTGCTATGAGATAAGTGTTTCTGTATAGTCTGTGTGGAATGTCTGTCTATCTTGTCTAAGAGATAGCCCAGGGACAGGTTTTGTCTGATGGAGGTGGAAGCACACCTCCCCAGGGGAGGCCAAGAAATCCAGCCTGCTGGGCCCCCCTCAGGTACTCTGATGTAGTGGGCCTTGTAAGTGGTCCTTAAATGATGTTCTCAGAATACTACTCATAAGGGTTAGGTTAAGTCTAAGAAGGTGAGACAAACTTCTAGGACCACTTGAGATTCTAATTAGTTCTTAAAAGGGCTCATTAAAAAATCTAAGAAAATTTAGACATGTGAGGTTTTAAAACATTTAAACAACACTTACAGGTGCATTCTAATGTAAAACTACATGGTATGTCAGAATCAGAAAGAACTCAATATAATTGAGTCAAATTTTTTAGTTTTACGTAGAAGAATATTGAAACCTAGAAAGCTAGTGATGTCCTCATTCACAGACAATCTAAGCCATCAGCAGCAGTTACAGCTCAAACCCAGTTCTCTGAGTATTGGAAACATTCTGAAATTTGGTTGTTAAATGTGTGACAGTAGCTTTTCTAAGCAAGCCCTGTTTCCCCCTGAAAAACCTCTCCATCATAAGCCTCCTGCAGCAAAACGTGTGTCTCTTCACAGAGCTAGATTTAGAATCCTTCTTCAGAGTACAACTTTGTGGGAGTAAAGACAGCCCTAAATTTGGAGTCCAGAGGCATTCATTCACATCTCGGTTTTTCCACTTCCTTTCTGACCATAAGCAAACCACATAGCCATTCTAAGTCTTGCTTTTTTTTTTTTTTCCACCTGAAAAATAAGTATGGTCTACATATTTCTGCCCATAGGGGTATTTTGAGGAGATCTTATCAATGTTAAAGCAATGTGGAAATCTAAAGCATACTGGAAACACAGAGACTTGTTATTTTTATGAAGATTTCACAAGGAATGGGTTTCTACATCCTACAAAGTCACAGTTGCCTTCAGAGCAAGAGGCACATGTGTTTCATTCTTCTATTCCCCCATAGTGGGTGCAGAATAAATATTTGTTAAATAGTGGAGAGCTTTTATCACCTTTAGCACAAGGAGTATTCATGATAATTCTCCATGTGAGTGGTGGGATAATAGTTACTATAGGGCATGCCATGTTTATGTGGGTTCTCTCATGGGGCTTTTAAGCTAAAAATAGGAGGAAGCTCTTGTGTGATGTTGCCTCTAACTAAAGAGTTCTGTCAGTAGGCATGGTAAAAGAAGAAACCAAAGTGGCCGTGAGACTGGAACAACATGCTGTTCTCATCAGACAGCATTTAATCTTATTTTAAGGCTCCTTCGACATGATATTTATATGTGAGAACAATAGAACTTTTTGCCCTTTATGTAGCCTTGTTTTAGTGCTAACAATGAAATTTACAATAATGCTGTCTTTGTGTTTTGTCCACATTTGGCAATAGATCTTTTATGGCATCCTTATTTTAAATGTGGAAAACAAGGTAGGGACAACATACAGTAAAATGACTAGCATATGGCATTAATTCCACATTTTGTTGATACTTCTGATTTGTTAGGTTGAACTTGAGAATCATGTCTTCAAATTGTTCTGTCGCATTTATTACTCTTAATTTAAGAATGTGATGGACTAGAAGTAAATTCTCATTTTTTTATTGATTAGCAATGTATATAAAAGCTAAGTGAAGCCAGCATCAGACAGTGTTACAGTTCTGAGAGAATGCTCTAGAGGTCTTCTCATTCAGAGTCCTCATTTTACATTCCCCAGTATCACATGGGCTTAGGAAATGAGCACCCAGCTCTTTTTGCCTATAGTTAATGGGTTTTATTCTATAAATTATACAAATGACCCCAGACTGTATTAAGAAAGTTCATGTGAAATTGTCAGTTAGTAGAATACATACGCTTTTGGGATGAGATCTGAAGACCCAACTATTTTTAGAGTAGTTAACTACATTCCAAGGTTTAATGCCACACACAAAGAATGCTCAGAATATACTTACTCACAAGTTGCGTCTCCCTGAAAGACAGCTCTTGAAAGCAATGGGCAGGAACTTTTGAGAAATGTGCAGAAGTGGCAGTGTCTCCTGATTCAGCTCATTAAAAGAGAGAAGAAGAAAAACCCACTGTAGAAACAAGACAGTAAGAATTAACCAGACATACTTCCCTAGCCCTTCTCTTTGGAATCTGTTGTTTAAGGTCTATCACATACGTGCCAGTAGAGAATGCCCAGGGTGATTATTAACACGTCAGGTAAGAATTCAGAATGTAAGGATAGCAAGGGTACTCAGCCCACAGCATGATCTCACAGAACCAAATTTATATTTCCCATGTAGATAAGTACAGAAGAGAAGTTTAATCTGTAGTTAAATGGATTTTTATCCTATATGGCACACATGTTATTCCAGATTATATTTAGAGACTTCATGTGACACTATCAGTGTACAAAAAAATAGAAGTTATCTAAACACAACAATTTGAAAAATAAGGCAAAATTAACAAAAGAAGAGCAAGAGGGTATCCATCTCTTCAAAAGCACATGATAATGTAAAATGGAGCTAAACACAGTCACATCTTACTAGGTTGGACTCCTGCTTCCTAGAAGGAAAATGCCCATAGAAACAAGTTTTCCCTAGGGTTTCCCATATTTCTCCTACTGTTGAATTTGTTAAAATTTCATTAATGAAACACAACAGACCAGATCACAAGGCATATAGCCTCTACTTGGCCACCATAAAATCGAAGTTTCTGATTTGTGGACAGCTCTCCTCCAAATGATGATTTGGAGTCTTAGACTTCTCCCATCTCAAAAACCTCCTAATCATCAGAAAGATCATGGAGAATTGTGTGTAAGGAGATCTTCTGCCAGACTTCATAGTGGTGCATTTCACTGGCCTGTTTTTGTCACATAGTCATATCTAACCACACAGAAGGCTAGGAAATGTAACCAGGAACTCCAAGATTTCTGATTCTGCAAACCGTGCTCACAGCATTGTGATGCCTCTGTAGATTAACTTTAATATTGGACAAAACGCCCTGTTTAGCCACAGGTTGAAGAATATACCTCCACTGTTTTGAAATGCTGTTTCGCCAGTCCATCCACTGCCAAGTGTTTTTCCATTGTCATCTGCTCTATTTGTAAATGCCTGCTTTGCTTTAACTTTAGTACCTTGCTTCAAGTTTTCTATTTTTTTTCTTAAAGAAAATCATTCCCTCAGAATTAGGAAAGAGTGAACAAAATATTTCCAAGAGATTATTTTGGAGTGTGTTTATCCAGATTCTATTTTCCTGATGCTGCCCGAGTAGGATAATGACTTAAGAGAATCTTCCCTTCACTCTCATGGAAGGTCTTGAACAAATCTCCTAAAAGTGGAAAAATTATTGTGTATTGAGTAGAGAGGCAGAGGATTAAAGTATAACTAGTAAGTAAAGCCTTTGAGACTTTTAAAATTAAATCGTGTGTTTGTAGTTTTCTAGAAACCACAGAAGAGCAGTTTTTAAGGTGGTCTTAAAAGATTTTAAAATATGAGTACAAATGACAGGAAATCTCCGATTAGATAACAAGAAATTATATAATTTTTTTTCTTACTTCAACTTTCTCATTTTGAAATCCACAAACTAAATGTATTTTTTGCGTTTTAAAGAGATACAGGCATGAGAATGTTGGCTTTCAGTAGTAAGTTTAGTCTGCAAGTCACAGTTCTGCAGGAGTGTTAGCCTCAAGGGTCTGTGTGCTGCTCAGGGAGTCAGCAGATAAGCAGAGAGTCTCGCTGTGAGGTCCTTGGCGCCATTGCTTGAAACCTCCATCTCAGTCCTCTTAACAGCCTAACCAATTGGAAAATGGAGAAAGTGAGTCAGGAGATATCTTTAAAAATCTAGGAATTTTCACTATGGCAGACTAATTTGATTGATGTTTTAACCAAACTGATTGGTCATGCTAGTTAAAACACTCAATTCTTCATGTAAACAAACAGGCCTGGAGGAAATACTTGCATCAATTATCTACCCATTGAACATTTCCAAAGTTTGCTTTTGTGTCAAGTACTTTGACAAGTACAGGGAGGGAATACTGAGGTACATGTAAGACAGGCGCCTGCTTCCAAACAGCTTTCAATTACAGAGACCCAGGAACTCAAAAGTAGGTCCAAGATGTTACCAGATGAGAAGTACTCAGATGGCTGCTACAGAAGCTAGAATAAGAGTTTTTAGGATGAATTGGTGACCTGGTCAAACAGCTCTTTCTTGAGAAAGAGCCAGAAAAGAATGTTAAAGACAAGTAGTCAGTTAAAGAGCTGTACTTATATTGGGACATGCAGGAAGATGACCCCAAATGGATCAGTCTGCTACATTTGTTTGTGTCATTTTCATGTTATTTCTCATTAGTTCCAAGTAAATCGAATTGCTGTTTACTTCTTCTTTTGTGGAGGTGGGGGGTGCTGGGGATTGAACTCAGGGCATTGCACTTGCTAGGCGAGGAATTGCAAGGAGTTGTTTAAATAGTTGTGAAGGCACCTGGTTAAGTTTCTCTGCTTACAATATACCCTGGAATCTACACAGTCCTGAGACATTCAATATAAAATATAAAAAGCTTGATTGTGTTTTTAAATGCTGACTTTAGTTCATTGTAGAAAGTGGTCTGTTTTTAGGCTCAGGAGAAAGTCAAACCGACTTCTCTTTTTAAAAAATGAGGGATGTAGAACATTTTTTATATAGCACTCACAGTTTATATTATGTGATGTTGCTAAAATGTTCACAGAAAACTGCAAGTGCATCTTGGCTTACACTCTTCAGACTAAAGTCAGTTAATTCTTGATGAGTCTGAAAATCATGTCGATGGATGAAACTTGTGAAGTACTGACATTTGGATGGTTCACCGTTTTAAAGTGAACTCCAATGTCACTCGATCTGTTTTACAATTACAGAATCCCCTTGAACTAGATGGTGATTTAGAAGAGAGAATTCCTAGGAGTTTATCTTAATCAGTAGTTGGTGTAGTTGAGCATTTGTTTTATTCAGAGATCTCAATTTATACAAATCTAAATGTGTATGTGTAGTATTTTGCCCAAGTACTATTAATAAATATCTCAAGACCATTTCCATCTTTTCTGATTTCCCCGCTTTTCCCCTTCCCGACTTTCTTAACACTTAATGGTTCTCTGGCTTATGGTCTTCTGTCATACACTTGATAGGGGTGTGGGGGTATTAGAGGTAAGTTTGAATTGGCCATCGGATCTTGTCAGTCTCAGGATTGATATCAAGTCCTCTAGTCCATGAAGCAGGAGATTCTTCCTTCCAGTTTTGGGTCTTTTTCTTAGTCAGCAGGAAATCCATTGCTTTCTGACCTACATTCCTTGGACAATTTGCAGGCTATCTTTTTGAACATACTGTTATTCTTCAATCTTTTCAATCGTTAGTATACTCTCTTTGTCCTCTGGAGCCTGACCTACCAGGCTTCCAGGAGATCCCTGCAGATTCTCCCTGAATCTCTGGGCGATCTGAGGACAGGTTTTCTATAAGCCTCTCTCTTAAGGACAGACGTTGTTAGTAACTCACTTGGAAAATCCCTATCTATTTGTGACCAAAAATGGTGGTGTTGATGTTTCCTTTGAGGGGGTCTACATTGTGGATTAATTCCATACTAGCCCCTTTACTTATAGAGAGCTACTCTGGACCAGGTAGAAAATTGTCATTTATGCTTATTCTTTTGTTTATTTGCTCATTTGTTTTGTAGTTGTAAAATATACATAACATAGAACTTACCATTTTAGCTAGTTTTAAGTGTACAGTCCAGTTGTGTTAGGTACATTCATGCTGTTGTGCAACCATCATAATCTCTGTCTCCAGAATTTTTTCATCTTCCCAGACTGAAACTCTGTATTCATTAAATTCTGATTCCTGATTTCTTTCTCCCTGAGCCCTTGGCAACCACCATTCTACTTTCTCTATCTATGAATGTCACTATTATTGACCTTGTATTAATAGAATTTTAATCCTTTTTTGTCTGCATTGTTTTACCTAGCCTAATGTTTTCAGGGTTCATTTGTGTATTAGAATTTCATTCCTTTTTAAAGCTGAATAATATTCCCTGATGTACATGTATCCTTTTTTTATTGCTTATCAGCATATCCATCAATAGACATTTGGCTGATGTGGGTAATGCTGGTATGAACATTTGTGTACAAATGTCTGAGTCACTGCTTTCACTTTTGGGGAGATTTTGTACTTAGAAGCAGAATTATTACATAGTATGGTAATTCTATGCTTAAATTTTTGAGAATCACCGTATTATTTTCCACAGTGAGTCTGCCTTATTCTTAATCCCCATCATAGCCACATGCCTGTGTTCACGACTGGACAGTGAGATTAGAGATAAAGTTGACTGAAGGACTTTGACTCTCTCAGGATCTTTTGCATAGGCAGATCTTAAAAAAAAATCACCAATAATCTAATGAGTGATGCCTGGGGGGAAAATTCTCACCTTATGTTAATGAACTGCTGAAAGAGAAAGGCAGTCTCATCAGTGTTGGACTCTGAGGAATGTGGGATTTGAGCTTTTTGTGCCTAATGTGCCAGATTGCTGAGTAGCAGAGACATTTCCTTTTCTAATTCCCCCCATCCCCGGATTAATGAAATATCACAAGAAACAATTTATAAGTTTATTTCACAGTGTACTTCTCAGGTATGATATATCAATAGTAATGTCCAAGTTTGACCATTGAAGGCAATAATGAGGCCGAATTTAGGGACAAATCTAGTGAGTGAACCCACAGACACTCCAAAGTCAACAGACCTTACACTGCACATCACAAGCTGCCTCCTGACTTGCACGCAGAAAAACTAAGGACCTGAAGAACACATCCTGTTCCAGAAATTGTTGACTAATGTCCTACTCTTGTTAAACTTAAGCAGTTAGACTCAGAGGATACAAACCACAAACCGAGTGGCTGGTTAATGCCGTCTGAAACATGCTGGCTTCGTTTTGGGTTGCATAGAGCAAGTCATTCCTGCCCTCTGCTTGGCCACTTCACCAGCTACAGCTACAACCTCACTCTGAATTTGAACATATTGCAGTTCAGTGCTTAGGAAAAGCTTGTTTAGACAAACAGAATTAGAGAGGATTATCTGGGGGTTCTGCAGCCCCCTGTTCTTCTTAGTAACTCACAACAATGTTCCATTTCTAGGTTAAGCCAGATCACTGAGAAAAGGAGTTCCAGGCTGACTTTGTCATGACCCTTGTGAAACAGAATTTACTGTCCTTCACTCAGCCTCCTTTGAATGGGGTTGTAGCACTTAGTCCTTCACACCTCCCTGTTGTATAGTGCCTATCTTCATTCACCCAACATACCCAGCACCCTCCTTATGGAGACCCAGGGCTCCTGTCCTCAGTGCCAGGAACAAGTGCTCTTATCTGAGCAGTTGGCTGGCTGTGAGCCTGTACGCCAGCTGACACCTGGCTGGTGCTGGCCACAAGGACACCAAAAGGCAACACAGCAATGTGCCTCCGGCACAGGCACACAATTCCTCACCCTGGGTTTTATATGTTAACCTCACTTCTGTCTTTCTTTTTCTTCTCACTCTGTCTTTACCTTACATTGTAAGTTCTTACTTCCTTCTTATTTTGTCAGTTACATGAGGTTATTGAATTATCTCAATTTTTGTAATCCTTTCAAAACCTCTAAGGAATATACCGGGACATAAACATGAATTCAGTATTCTCGATTATCTTGGGTGTTTAGAGGACAGTGGGTAAAGGTTTTTAAATACCTGGAATTTGCTCAGTGTAGTTGGCATTAAAGCCCTTACTGTTGTGAACGTGCTCTGCACTGCCCAGGTCTTGGCTGTCTGGTCACTTTGCATCCCCAGTGAGCGGTGCTGTGCATGCCGCGTGGCAGATGCTCAGGAACTGTTTGTTCCCTGAGTACTTTCAGCTGCTGAGGGCACCCTCATTATGGTCTGTACACGTGCAGAAGCAAAATGGTTACGTGATGTTCTGGAGTGTGCTCTGCCTTTATCAGATAGAGGGGACACCACTGGCACCTCTGACATCTCCTCTCTCCTTCTCTGCAGACTCACATTTCAAGACTCCCTCCGGGTGCAGTGGCGGGACAGTCGGTTGCAATCGAAGGTGGGGTTTGCCGCTTGGAGAGCCCAGTGAACTGACCCTGCAGGCTGAGCGTGGAGTGTCTGAGAGGCATTTCAGAACATGAGCTTTGGGGGCTTTAAACTTCCTCGTTTTAGAATTCGTATTGGAACCTCGTGCACCACTCAAAAGTGCTGCTATAGTTAGCGCTTAGTGCCGTGCGGACCATTGGCGGGTGAGCAGAACACGTGCGGGTGAGTGAGTGTGGGATGTGTGTGTGCACACGGGTCTGTGTGCAGCGTGTGCGTTTGCTTCTCCCTCAGCGAAATAGAACCTCCTCATTGTGTAACCAATGACTGGGAATGATCGTCTTTACACGTGTGTGCTTTAACTGTTTACGAGTAAAACCTAAGGTCACAGGAAATATTTTTTATTTTGTAAAGAGTAAGTACCAACTATCATTGATGTAACGTATCTGAGCTAAAGAGTAAATCTGCTTGTTTAAATGACTTGACAGTGGTCGTGCTCCATTTAATAACGGTGATAAGGTGTTTTTATTTGTGAACCAGTTTAAGTAGATCCTGTGGTAACTTAAACTGTTGTCTACTTCCCTCATATGGGGCATTTTTCTTTAACAAAGAATCGTTTCAGTGAAACAATCTAGCAGAGAATTAAGGTCAGAACCTTTTTAAATAATCGTCTTTGTACTTCTTTCCTCTGCTTTTCTAAGCTTCAGTATTGCTTAGCTTTGAGCTGTATGTAATGTACTACGAAAAAAGAGAGCACACTGCAATGCACAGTCCTTAATTGTGTGTAATGGAATGTTATTTGCAATGTAACACTGTAAATAAGAAAGCAAAGTTTATGGGAAAGTTCAATATTATCTTTGTTTCTTGTTTAAATATATTTTTAAGATAAAGACACAAAAATAAAAGAAACATATTACCAGGTTTGGTGTGTGACTACCCTTTTTAGACTAATAAATTATCTTTAGAATCTGACATTGAAGACCTATTTTTAAATTTTGTTTGTAAAAAGTTATTTGTTCCAGAAATCATACCATTATCCATCTTGCTGTTTCAGTTGTTCAAAATCCAGTCTTATCTCTGTGCAGCTGTGGTAAACACTAGCAAGATGAAAGTTGAGCTTTCTGTGTGATTAAATCCTCAATATGGAAATCCCGAGAATTTTCATTGCAATTTGATAAAAATCACCAAGGGAAGGAATGGGAGCACTTTGCTTTAAAAAGTCATAGTGGCCCCGAAAGCTCAATGATTTCAGCTGATAAATTACTTCTAAATGTTATATTTAGGGATCCTGGAGCCACATAAGAAAACAGAGTCTTTCCTTTTGATTTTTTATGTAAGAAGTGGTTATCAAGAAGATACTAAAGATAGACTTGCTCAGGGGGGAGGAAGTTTCTCTGAGCCATATAATCATAGCTCTAGGCAGTAACTGATAAAGCCTCAGATGAAATTATACATTTGACATCAATGTATGGCCAAATTATAAAGGAAAGCCAACCAAAATGGAGTGGGTATAAATATAAATGATTTGAGAGTTGCTGATTTCTGTTCTACACACAGGCAATTACATTTGTCTCGCTGTGTTCTCATAGACAGGTTGGTGCCATGGTATCTGTTTCTCATTCTTAACGAGGCTGAGAATTTAGGAAGAGATGGGCTGGCTGGTGGGGTACCTTTGGCTTCAAAAGTTTTCAGAGACTGGTTACCTGTCGGTAGGATGTTTCCAGGAACTGGACTGGATCACATAAAACTATCAGGACACTTTGGAGTCTGAAAATCATCTGACCTGTTTCACCAGGAATGCCATTTCTTTCATCTCTTTTTGACTTTATTCCATTTGTATTTAAATGTTTGAGCTTGTTAAAGACCCTTTTATGAGGAGTTTAAAAACTGGTCAGTATAAAAGAGCACCACCCCTCCCAGAACAGATCATCAACACTTTATTCTCAAGTGGTCTAAGTACTTCTTTTTTTAATTTAAGGACTATTATGGAGCTAGGAGGGGGGAAAGTGATATACAGAATCATGGAGACAATAATGTAATGGATATATAAATTCTTTCTTTGCAAGATCAGATGTTGAGGGTTAGATATTGGAGCCAGAGAATATGGACAGATATAAAGTCAACTTCATTTCACACAAAAGTAGAAAAGGTAGAAACAAATAAGAAAATAACCTTATTGTCTAGTCTGGTTTATGTCACCCAGATTCTGAATCTGTCCTTTAAGGTCTCTACTTTCATTGTGGGAGATTTTGACTATATGCTTCTATTTACTTTCGTTTAAGGGCTGAGCATTAGCTGTTGGGCTCTCCTGAGTGTAGTTCAGCTTAGTCTGGATTCCTCAGTTCCTGGATTCCCCGTGAGCCCGATCTGGGTTTGGAAATGGGACTGCTGCAGGCTTAGTGCAGAGCTGGGGTGCATGCCCTTCATCCAGGCCGCTGGGGTTCCTGTGCCAACTGGCGTAGGGTGGTGGCGTCTTGGCCAAGGCTTGTCCTCTCTCGCCAGCCTTTCCGCTTCTCCATACCCTTGGTGTGTCTGCCCAGAGCAGGCCCGCTGGTCATTCTTTACTTGCCACTTCAGAATGTAAACTTGAAGTCAGCTATCTCTTGGTACCTCTGTTGGAATTGCGTGTATAAAGTGTGTATAAATAAGTCCCCAATGCTAATCTGAGGTGCTTGTCTGTGAGCAGAGTGAATAGGTACTGGTTTATAGATCTGGGAGCCTCTTTTTGGCTGCTCAAATCCCTTTTTTTTTTTTTTTTTTTTTTGGCATAATTCCTAATTCTCTACTGTGTTTGAGAACAGTGGTGTTACATTCCAGTTACCTTCAGGTAAACAAAGTTGTTCTGTTTTGACATACAGTATTGAATGGGGAGAGGGGAGGAAGAAAGGAATCAGGAAAAGAAAAGGTGTTAGAAGATACTAGGATAACTCTTTTGAATTTTGAGATTAATTATTGTGTAATCTTGTTTTAAAAACCTGTTTATTATTATTACACAAGCAAACCATTCTTGTGAAAAAGAAGAAAATAAGGGAGATGAAGAAAAAAATTATAGCCCACTTCTGTAGAGTCAACAATTAACACCTTCTAAGAGACTTTTTTTTGTTGTTGTTGGTATAGATTTTCTGTTTTTAGCACAGAAATGGTGTTTTGTTGAGTTCCCAAATTGGGAAGATTTAACTTGTAGCTTTTGCTTAAAAATATCATTAAAAGTTTTCCACACTTGTAAGTTCGTACAATATCTCATTTACTGCCTCCCTGTACAGTGCTGATTCAGCCTAATGCTGGCCAATACAAATTTTTCTATCCTAAAGGTTCTGTGGAAATCTATAACAGCACTGAACCCTATGGTTAGTATTATTTTCTGAGGATAGAGGTATGTTTAGTGAGCACTGTAAGGTCTTAGCAAGGAAAACCAGCTTGGCAGACATCCCAGAGTAGACGTTTGTCACTGCCCTCAGCTGTACCCATTTCAATGTTCCCAGGCAACTAAAGGCTCATATCTGCATGTCTATGCCTGAGGACTTTTTTCTGGAACTGTGGAAAACTGCCTGTCCTATGCACAGCTGACCACAAGTGCCAGAGAATCAGCATTTCCCAGAAGCAACTCTGGGTATGCCAGGAAAGTTTTAAGAGGTTTGTAACTAAGTCAGTGTTAACAGGCACCAGACTGCTGGAGACAGGTGGACACTTTGAAGAAGGTGGTGAATACATGGAAGCTGAGGAGCAGCAATTCATCAAGGATCTACTCAAGGTTTATTGGACATCCTGGAAGAAATTATCTTGAATTGTGTTAACAGCAGCTGGAATTGGTGTTAGCCAAATGTGCATCATTACCCTGAGAGATTTGCAAAGACCAAAACAGTGCTTGTCAGTGTCCTGTGCCATGAACACATCTCTGTGATGAACATGGTGTTACCACCCACATAGGCAGCCCATTTCCAGAATGCCATCTTTCAAGTTTGTATGTTCACGATATAATTTCATGGTTAAATTTTTTTTCAAAAAATACCTCCCAAGATTTCTCTTAAAGCAAAATGTGCATTAAGTCAATCATGTAGGCTTTGTTCTGACATAAATCCTATAAATACCCACCATTGTTGAGTTCCTTTGTATTGTGAGGTCCTGGCTTCTTGTTCATCTTGAGTTTGCATTGGTTGGTTCTGGGGTGGAGGATCCTTCCCAGGAACACTCGCTCAGGAAGAGGCTGAATGTGGGAGAAATGAACTCCTCTGTGTATGATTAATTTGTTTTACTTCATTTCTAATCTAAACCTTTCCTGGATGCTGATTATACCAGAGGAAAAAGGTGCGGGTGAGTGAATGTGCTGGGCCATAGGTGGAATTGAGTGGGAGATTAGCAACATAAAATTAATTTTTTGATACTAGGATTTGTTCTGGGACATTAAGAATTCTTAAGGAATTCACTGCCATTTCCCAACACTTAATTTGGGTTCAAGTCCAGAATGTATTAGCCTACATGTCTATGATCAGAGACCCATGGGCTGACCATATTGACGAAGTAGCTTTTCTTCCTCCACATGCTGCTGTCTCTAAAGTACATGGCCACAGGAAGGATTAAATCTATAGCTGGCCAGGGCTTCCCTCCAAGGCAGCCCATTCAGCTTCCAGAAAACCATCAGCCAAGCCCATGGTGGTTCACGGTTACCAGTTGTGGAAACCGAGAGGCAATGTGAGCCCACTTGTTTCTCCTTTACATGGTACAGCTACCAAAGCCCTGAAACCACAGTGGGCAAAACCAGATAAACTGGGCAAGGGTTTCCCTGCCTTGAACTGCCATGGGGATTTCTCTGATTGTCAGCAGAGTTTTAGAAGCTAGAAAGAAAATCAAAATAATTCCTTTATTCCCTGCATTCATGATTATTTAGAGAGCCAGAGTTCCTCCTAAATTGATATTTTCTAACCTTGAGAAATCCAGCAATACTTAAGAGATAGAGGACTTCTAAATTGAGAGAAATGTGTACTTTTTTCTATGTGGAAGTACTGTAGTAAGATTTTAAATTCTGTCCCCAAACATGTTAACAATGTCTTCCCATAAGGTTAATGTAACCCCAGCCTTCTGAATGCTCAGGCTGAAACTCTTGGCTCATCTGTTTCATGTGTCTGAGGTGGAATAACATCACCCCAGACCTTAGTGGCAACAGTTTTGTTTGTTCACAGTTCTGTAACTGGGCTGGTTTCCCTCAGTGGTTTTTCTCCTGCTCATGCTGAGCGCTGTGTTCAGCTGGAGGATGACCTGGAGGCTGGACTCCACTGGGACACACAGTCTCTCTTACGTGACCCTTCCCTGCCACTGCCCTGCAATACGTGGCAGCTGAGGGTTCCCAGGAACACAAGAGCAGAAGTTGTGGGGACTGGCGCAATATCACTTTTGCAGATTTATTGCTTAAATCAGGTCACTTGGTTCAGTCCAGACTCAAGAGGAAGGAACTGTTCATAGGCATTAGTATTAGAAATCAGGGTTACTGGGGGCTACCGATCTGATGTCCTTAAATCTTCAGCTTCTCTCTTTTTCAACAGTCAATCTATCAGCAGATCCCACTAGCTCTCATTTAAAGTGTATCCTGAATCTAGTTACTTCTTACCACCTCCACCACTACTATCCATATCATCTTTACACCAGGTTGTTACCATGGGCTTCACACTGGTCTTCCTGCTTCCATGCCATGGCAGTCACTTTCTACTAGGTCATGCCATCTCTCTGCTCACAGCTTCCCAGTACACCATGCCCCCTGAGTCCTTACAAGACCCTAGGTTCTTCTTGCTCTGTTCTCTGACCCACTTCTGCTATTCTCCATGCTCAGTCTGCTGCAGCCTTCCTGGCTTTCCTGCTGTTCTTTGAGCAGTCCATAGATCCTTCTGTCAGAGAACTGCTGTACATGCTTGCCTCCCACTCAGAAAGCACCAGATGGATCCATATGGCTGGCTTCCCCCTTTTCTTCAAATCTTTGCTTGAGTACTACCTTCTTTGCAAGGCCAGCCCCGAGCACCTGCCCTCCCACAGTCCTTTTAGCACCCTGCATCTTCTTCCTGTCCTCCCTCAGCCCTGCCTGGCACGTACCACTTTCTCTAATCTACCCTGAAACTGATATATTCCTTTTGGTTTCTAGGTCTCCATTTAAAAGTAATCTCCCCCAAAACAGGTATTTTTAAGTCACATATGCTAAGCCTCCAGCACTTGTGTGACATCTCAGCAAGTGGTCCTCAATAAATGTTTGTTGAAGGCAAAGTGAAGTTTCCTCATGGGGACATGGAAGAGACAAAATGGAGACGTGTATTAGTTGCATACTGGTACTGTAGCAAATTGCGACAAACTAACCAGCTAAGAACAAAGTCGTCCTCTATCCCTATAATATGATAATTTTAACTCTTTTGAGAAGATTTTAACCTAGCAGGGGGACACCTGTGTCAGATAAATAGAAAGTGGAGAGAAGTTCAGATAGTTCCCCAAATTACCTTTTCTGTTGTTCAAAAATATTTTAATATGTGTGCTAATTTATTTCATTTATACTACTAGTTTTTCTTTGTTCATTGAGAAAAAGTTTTGTGCTAGTATCTGTTTTTTCTTTGTAAGAGGGAATCTTTTTTGTTGATAACTTGTACTCGGAATAACTACTTTGAAGATAACGATGACCTAGTAGTATTAACTATTGTGATTCTTTTATAATATTTTGTTATGAAATTTTGTTTTGTTGTCTCATTCAATTTTTTAAAAAGTTAAAAAAGAAATTTTATGAAGGTTTTATGGTTAGAAATTAGTATATATTTCCTAAAGTCTGTTTTAAATTCCATTAGAATGACTGTCACATGTATGGAACTATGTAAGGGAAAAAATAAACACTCTTTATTCTGGTAAAAAATTTAAAAAACAAAAAACAAAGTTATTATCTTAAAATTCTCTACCTGTAAGTCCAGTAGCCTTAGCTGGTTTCTTCACTAGAGCTCCCACAGACCAAACTCCAATGCAGAATAGTAGGAGAGAATTTTGGTTTCCAAATCGTTCACATTGTAGGCAGAATTCAGTGACTGAGATCTCCATTTCTTTGCTGTCTATTGTCTGAGGGTTTCAGCTTTCACTCACATTCCCTGGGTGCTGGCCTGCTTCCTCCATCTTCACAGACAGCGTAGCTGGGTAGAACCCTTCTTATGCTTCAAAAATCTTATTGTCTTCTTTTGCCTCATCTTTCTCACACATTTCTTCTGACCACAATTGGGGAAGGTTCTCCACTTGTAAGGGCTCGTGTGATTATACTGGAACCACCTGGACAATCCAAGAGAGGCTTTCCTACCTCAAGGTCCATAACTGTCGCTGGATACACAATGATCCAGTGTCAGCTTACCAGAGAAGATGCCATAGTTCCTTGGCCTCCTTCATACCTTCAAAAAACCTACTCTGAGCACTGTGTTTTGTTTTTTCTTAGTTGAGTAAAATTTTGAGATAATGTATTGAAATAGGCTCCCTCAAATATTTCTGGTAAAAGTATATGATAAAGGATTCAAGAGGACAATTTGGCAATGTATTAAAGTTACGTGTGTATTTATCCTTTAACTCAGAAGCTATCATTCGGAGTTTATCTTATGGATAGACTTACACATATACAAAAATGCTAGATGTACAGGAGTATCTGTTGTAGCATGTTTTTTATAGCAGATTAGTGAGGAAAGCTAATACTATAAGGGATGTTAAATGAACTATATCCATACCATGGAACAGTATAAAAGGATGAGTTGTTTTTTTTTTTTTTGTGCTGTCATGGAAAGATCTTCCAGATGTATTAAGTGAAAAAGGCAAAATAAAGATTAGTGTGTATAATGTGCTGTCTTTAAGATAAGAATTAAGGCAAAGACTGCATTTTTAATTTCTGGCATTGCATAAAGTAATTCAGGAAGGAAACATACGGAAAAAATTAAAATCTATAAGGTCTGTTACCTATAGCAACTCCTGGGGATGAGGGATGGAGTAAAAAAGTGATGGAATGCACACAAACTTACCAGTGTAACTGATCATCTACTGCTCTAATCTCAGAAGGCCTCTTGCACTTAGATATGTTTTTCTATAAGGTTGGCCAGTGTAAGACATTTGAATGAGGATTAAAATTTGTCACCAGATTTCATCCTGTTCCTTTGCCCAGGCCAAACTAGGATCCTTATCAGAGTCAAAAAGTGGATTCAAAGTCATCAACCAAGCCAAGTGTGGTGGTACACACCTGTAATACCAGGACTTGGGAGGCTCAGGCAGGAGGATCACCATGAGTTCAAGGCCAGCCTGGGCTACATGGTGAGTTCCAAGCCTGTCTGAACTACATAGTGATACCCCCATCTGGAAAAAACAGAACAAAATAAAGAAGGAAAGAAAAAAAAAAAAAAAAGAAACATCACTGACCACTTCCCTGCTTCCCTGGTGCCTGAATCAGATTTTTTATATTTTATGTTAACATTTTGTTTTATTTGCCTTTATGATTAAAGGGCTAGAGGTAGATGTTTACCTCCGAGAACATGAAACTCTGTTATTTAAGCTAATGGTGACTACAAACATAGATTAAACACCCAACATTTCAAAGTCTTAGTATGATAAACTTTCTCACACACAAGGAGTCCAAGCAATAGCTGTCCTGCAAGCAATGATTCAGGAACTCAGGCTCTCTCCACCTTGTGGCTCCACCATCTTCCACGGTTCTTGCGGAATGGGTGAGAGAGAAGCTCATATGTGGAGGGGTGCGTGGCACAAGAAGGAAGGGGTAAGACAGCATGTAAAGCCGCCTGAGATGTGAGTGTGTGAATCTGAGCATGTGTCTTCCCTGGAGCTTACAGACCATGTGTCTTCCATCTCTTCTACCCTTTCAGACCCTTTTTGTAGAAGTTAATTTATTAGAGTTTTAAAACTGCAAAGCTAGAAAGAACAACTAAGGTCATTAGTCAATACTGACCTCTTAAAAAAAAAAAAATCTCAGAGAGAGGATATGATGTGTCCCAAATCACCGTGACACCAGCAGAGCTTTACAGACTGTAATCATCTCTCTAACACCCAATAGTCATAAATATCCCATCAGATGTTTCTCATTATAAAGGATCATTTGATGCTCATCTCCCTCACATCTTAGAGTTAAGAAATTAGTTTCTTAGACTCTCAAATAACTTTTTAAAATTCAGCCACGCCTTTAATGCAGCAATCCCAATTACATGGTTAGTGGAAACCTGCAATCCAATTTCTACTTAAATGGTTCTAAAGATGAGAAACCCACTGCATTGTAAGGTGGTCCATTTCATTTTAAAGCATAATTCCAGTTAATAAAATCCTGTGTGTGTGTGTGTGTGTGTGTGTGTGTATTTTATATATATATATATATATATATATATATATATATATATATATATATATATATATATATTCTCCACTTACTCAGGTCTTCTTTAATTTCTCTCCATTACCTGTGTAACTTTCTTTGTACAGCTCTTGAACATCTCTCATTTGATTTATTCCTATTTAATGGTTTTTGGTGTTGCTGTAAATGAACTGATTGTTATATAGAAGGTGGTTGAGAGTAGAAATGATGAGTAGATTTATAATTACCTCCCTGTAACTTCTACTTTGATTTTCCCTATTGGAGAGCTATAGAATGTCTTCTTCCAGGATGTCAGATCCAAAGCACTTGTACCCCACCCCTAATCTTGAGTCCAGGGCAGACTTTAATAATCAGACTTGGAGATTTCCTACATAGCCAGGATTGGTTTCACAAAATTCAGTCTAAAACATTAGACAACTACTACAAATTGCTCAGTATTAGCATCCAAGAGAAAATCTACTCATCATTTCTACTCTCAACCACCTTCTATATAACAATCAGTTCATTTACAGCAACACCAAAAGCCATTAAATAGGAATAAATCAAATGAGAGATGTTCAAGAGCTGTACAAAGAAAGTTACACAGGTAATGGAGAGAAATTAAAGAAGACCTGAGTAAGTGGAGAATGTATCATGTCCAAAGAACAGAAGATTCAAAGTTATAAAGATGCCCCTTCTCAAATTAATTTCTAGATTCAGTGCAGGCCCAGTTGAAATCCTAACAGATATTAGTGTCTGCATAAAAGTTGACAAATTCATTCTAAAAATATGTGTGAAAATAGAAAGGGCTAGTAATTAATAGCGAGGACATTCTTGAAGAACAATAATGACATATGCAAAAAAAAATGACATATGCTTGCACTATGAGATGTCAACACTTGTTATAAGGCATAGTAATTAAGACTTTACTTCTTCCTATTAGGACAACATAGAAAAATAGGACAACATAAGAAAGGAGAGGGCCCCCAAACAGACCTGTAAATATATGAATATGTATGTGGTTTTCAACAATATGGCATAGCAAAGCAGTAGGGGAAAAAGCACTTTTTAATGAGTTGCTGGGTAATTAATCCAAAAGTTGAAAAAAAAGTGATCTCTACCTCTGTTTACAGAAATAAATTCCAGGTAAACTGTGTAGCTAAATGTGAAAGAAAACACAAACTTTTAGAAAATGATTTAAGGGAGATATACCTCTGGGATATTGGCATGAGAAGTTCTGTGAACCCACTTTCTGGTGAAATAAGCAAAGCTGGTAAAAACTTCAAAAATGACAACTCCCTAAAGTCTCTGGGAAATGTTTTAAGAGCATAAACCAAGTGAAGAAATACTTAATCAAGAAAATCTTCTAAAACTTACTAAGAACAGCTAGAGTTGGGCATTGGAAATATTACCTACTCTGTCGGTCTCCCCAAGCTTCCAGCTCAGTTTGGGTGGGTGCACTCAAGACAACAGCACTCCCTCCCCTCAGCTCTCAGTGGAGTCCTTTTGTGTTCTGGGAGTTGGAGGAAGCTGCCTGCATTTCTCATCATTGATCCCTTCCAGCTGCAAGTCGAAGTGGTTAAAATCTGGGTAAGTACATCCGAGAGGCTGGAGGATACTTTCCTCTACTCAGCTCCTATCCATAGATGGAATCTGTACCAAGGTGAGGCAGGTGAGGAATACTGGGTCCCAGGTACCCTTGCCCTCAGTTCATAGGAGGTCAGAGAATCCCTGCTGGGAGGGGCAAGTGAAGAGCAGAGATTGTTGCCCTGACCAGCACCCAGAGTTGTGGGTTACAGAGTTTGCCCAGAAGAAAGACAGTCAGTCCATAGCAAAGCAACACATCTATGCTCTCTCCAAAGGAAATAAATTTATTTGAAACGCAGTATGGAGAAGTTCAAGCCTAAGATTGCACCCCCCCCAAAAAAAAACCAAAACAACAATAGTACCTGTTACTTATGAGCAACAAGCTAAACCACAGGCTGGCTAGTTCACCAGAGAGAACCAGGAAAGAGATATCTAAGAGCCCAGTTTGAATCAGAACAAACATCAGAACTGTATTAAAAAATCAACCCATCCCAATTCTGTTGGCTCATACTGCCAAGTAACTTATACTTCAGAGCGTGGTCTGAAATAATAGAACAATTAGGGATAATTAGTGTAGCTTAATTTCTGGATGTAATACCAAAAGTATAGACAGCTTAACAGAGAGATCAAGGAAAAGACAATCAAAGAAAGCTCTGCTGAAATTACTGTAATTCTAGGATTCAGCCCAAGGGCCATATCTTATGAGAAGTGACATCAAAGCTTTCATACTATGAGTGAAACAAACTTCATTAAAACAATTCTAGTTTCCTAAAACCAATAAGTGAACAACAACAAAAACAAGACCTAGAAAGGGAAGGAAGGGATTAGTAACCAGATTTGCTACAATATATTACCTTCTAAAATGTCCAATTTTCAACAAAAAAGTTAGAAGACAGCAAAAGAAAGAGGAGTATCTGACCCATTTATGGGGTGGTGGACAAAAATGCAAGTAACAGAAAATACCTCAGAGAGAGACTAGATGCTAGATTTAACAAAGACTTTAAAGTAGCCATAAAAACTATTCAAAGAACTAAAATAAAACATCCTTAAAGAAGTAAGGTAAGGTGCAAAGACACAAAATAGACATACTCAGGTAAAAAAGTACAACTGAAATGTTCACTAGAGGGGCTCAACAGTAAATTTTAAATGACAGAATAAGAATATGCAAACTTGACATGTTGCTAGCAGTTGTACACTCTGGAGAAGACCAGGAAAACAAAATGAGGAAAGAATCTTGGGAGACAATGGGACACCTTTAAGTGCTCAGATATATACCTAAAAGAAGTGACAGAAAGAGAACAGAAAGAAATGAATAAAAGTATTTGAAGAAATAGCAGCTGAAAAATTGGCTGAAAAACATCAGTCTACATATTCAAGAAGCACAACAAACTCCAAATAGGATAAACACAAGAGGATTACAAATAGACACAGCATAATAAAAAGTGCTGCAAGCCAACAATGATAACAATTTTAAAGCAGCAAGAGAAAAGTGACTTTCACTTATGAAAGAATTCTAGTAGAAAGAACAGCAGACTTTCCAATAGATATTGTGGAGGCCAGAAAGCAGTGGAATAACATAGTCAAAATGCCGAAATAAACAACAGGAACTATCATCCAAGAATTTTTTATCCACCAAAACTATCTTTCAAAATGAAGGGGGCGGGAGGAAACATTTCCAGAAAAACAAAAACTGAAAGAATTCATTGATGGCATTCCTGCTTTACAACAAATACTAAAGGAAACTGTCCAGGTTGAAAGTAAGTGAGCCCAAAGAGAAATGTGAATCTATATGAAAAAAAAAAAAAAAAAAAGAGCACTTGTAAATGTAAACATGTGATTCTAAAAGACAGTATAAAAACATATTTTTCTTTATTGTCTTAACTCATTTTAAAAGCCCATGTATGTGTATAATTGTATAGTGGGGTCTGTAATAAATAGAAATGTAATATTATTAGGTGTGTATGAAAAGAGGTTAGAATGCATTGTGTTTGATAATGATACAAAGGAGATGAGTGGGAGCAGAGTTATACTGAGTTGGTTAATGAAATTCAAGAACTTGAACCCATAGGCACAAATGAAGAGAACTAGGAAATAAAGTGAGAAATAAAATGACTATAACAAATGCTACAAATGTATACTTGCTCTACCTTTTTATATCATATTCATTAACAGACGTAAAATCATTAATTATAATAGTATAGCTGTTGAGTTTCTAGGCTATATAGTATAATATGTATGATAACAGCAAAAAGGGGAGAATAGTGAATAAAGCTACATAGGAGTATTTCTGTTTCTTGATGGAATTAGTTTAGTATGAATCTGAAGTAGATTCTAATCAATTAATATGTACAGTGGTGCCTCAGTTTATGGATGCTTTTGTTTGTGAACACTTTATTTCTCAGACAGAAGCATTTGGCAAAATTTTGTTTTTGTTTGCACACTCTGCATCGGGTGATGAACGTCACAATGGCCATCTTTTCCAGAATCATGGAATGAATTAAGTTTGTGATCTGAGGCACCACTGTATATGGTAAGCTCTAGACTCTTAGAGGAAACACTAATAAAAAACTAAATAAATAACAAAAAGAATCGTTAAAAATTATAATTTATTAGAAATACTCAAGGCAAAATAAAACAGTTGAGGAGGAAGAGACTAGGATAACTGATAGTGCTTCTCTAGTCTGTGGCCACTGAGTTCATGAGGTCTGGAAGCTGAACCTCTAGACCCACAGGAGTCCCCAGACCCCAGTTTGAGAAACTCAGGGCTAGAATATTTCCAGATCCAGCTTTTTATTTAGAAAAGTTACTGACACTGTGCTGTAAACTAGTGGGTCACACAGGTCGGGGAAAGTAAGAGATAGGTACCATTTAACTGGTACAGTGGTGATGATCACGATACTGTAGGTCCATTCTTTGCAGGCCTGTCATTGAGCAATATTTCCCCTCCAGGGCCCTCAGTCCTTCGTATTTTCGGGCTGCTCACACCCATTTCCATCTGCCAGTATTGGCATCTGTGCCTGAGGGCTTCTCTCCTGAACACCAGAAGGCTGTTCTTCCTGTGTCATTCCCTGAAGCAACCCTTAACTCATGACTCCCAGTAGCTGGTGTATAAATTCCCCTGAAAACTTAAGTGCTTTTACTTCTGGTATCTCATTTTACCCTTAGAGCAGTTCTGCAAGGAAGGAAATTATGTTAAACAAGGTTAACAATGGAATGGAATTTCTACATTCTGTTTTGTTTTGTCATGTATCCCCAGCATACTACTTGGTACATTATAGATGCTCAGAAAGAATTAATACTTAAGGTTAGAAACTGATGTTCTTATAAATAATGTGATAGAGCCAGGGCTTCAATATGACTTTTGGATTCAAGCATAAATGTTCTGTCTGCTATACATATAAAAGTTTCCTGTTCCTAACCCTGTGGTTTCAGATTATGGTTTGTGGAGGAACTTAAAAATGATTTAAATATGCCAGTAACATCAGTCAATCTGCACTGTAGCAATATAGGCTTCAGAGTCTAAGGAATAGAAATATTTGTGAAAATATAAAAGATATTTGGAAGTCACATTGTTCTTGTTTGGAGATGCAAGTCACATTAAACTGAGACAACTAGTTTTTCTTATTTCCCAGGTAGTTGGAGCATATCCTGGACAGCCTTGTTTTTATGTTTTTCTCTTCATCGGTGGTATGACCATCTAAATGTCAGTTTCCTTGGAGGAACCTCATTCTTTAACACTCTAAGTTAGGGTTTTAAAAAATAATTTCATTAGGGATAGATTTCTCTAATAAAGGACTCTATGAGAGGATTTTAATGAGTTTTTAAATAAACAGACTCTTGTAGATAAAACCATATTTAGAAGTATGAACAAAAATAATATCCAGTATTTTAATCGATATTGGATACTAACTCATTAATCAATTTCTACACAAGTCATGCATCTTCCCCCAAATGGATGGTTATTCTCTAAAACCATTTTGATGCTGGAGTACTGCTTTCCCTGAACTCCTTAAAGTCGTCAGGCACATTAAAGGATATCCAGTTTCATTGGTCTGAGCTGAGTGATCGCAATTCATCAAGGCATGAAAAGTCTGTCCAGTCTCCTGGAATATCATTAAATGGTTCAAGGACATTTCTAATCTTAATGATAGCCAAGGGGGAGCAACTATTATGATGATGAATGGGAATGAATATCTGGAAAAAGTTCAAGGCATGTTATACTTCCAAAGACTAATACATGTTGTTTATCTAAATCATCCAACTGATTAAAGAAACACACAAAGCACAAGACAGTTAAAAGCAGAGAACCAAATAGGGTTTGACCTACCCTGGTATATTTATCGCTGACCATGTCATGCGTGTAAAATGTATTGCACTACTAAGATGCTGTGTATATAAATCGGGAGGGTCTTTTGAGGTTGATGTTGAGTAATATAGGCTGTCCAGTTTATTGCCTGGCTAAATATTTACATAAAATGAGTTCATTGATGGTGGGGAAGCCTCCATGAAGGGAGTCTTTCAGCATTACTAACTGATTAGCTACAACTCCCCAAGTTTAGCAAGAACTGGGTGGTGGCAACATTGGTACTTCTGCTCCTAAAACGAATTACTGACCTGCCCGAAGTTCTTAATCCCTTACCTGAGTTACAGAGGTGTGTGTGTGTGTGTGTGTGTGTGTGTGTGTGTGTGTGTCCAAGTAAGACAAAACCCTCTTGGCCCCAAGAGTAATGCAAAATCTTCAAAGTAAAGGGAAATGCTCTTCAGTTCACACCTTGAAGTATATTCTCTAGAGTCTGTCTATTGGGAGAATCTGTCTATTAAATAAATGTGTGCTCTTTTTAGTACAGGGAAGTCAGTGCTAGGCTAAATGGGGATGACTCCTCTCACACTGTAAAGGCCAGAGGATCGATCTCTTATGTTGGGGATTGTATTGGGGTGACCTCTCCCTGGGCTGGTGGAGGAAAAATCAACCACATAGGTGGCTGTGGGCACTTGGACAAAGGTCCAAAGACATAATTACAGTCAATATCTTTTCAATAGGCCTGGGAGTGGTGTGTCATTGGGCTGAAGTAGTGCAGGCACAGCTTCAATTGTTGTTTATCTATAAGAAGTAGAAATAAGAAGTAAAAGTCATAGAAAATTTAGAATTATACACTTTATTTAGTTAGATTCGTAGATACCTCCTGCTTCTGGATTTCCTCCTGGTTTCTCTTCCTCAGTGTCATTTGATGTTTTTTCTTTTTCAGTGTCATTTGATGTTTCTCTTCTCTTCCTGACCTCTGTGGTCTCAAATTTGATTCTCAGCCCTTTTGCCTCAAGCTAACCTTATCAAGTCTGATGGTTTTCAATGTCGTGCCTCTCTAATCTCCAGCCTGTCCTGCACCCACAATTCCAGATTATCTATTTGACATATGACTATGAGACCCAATAAAACATTTCAAGTTAATCTATCCAAAAGAGAATCATTAGTTTCTGTCCTATTTCCTGTCCTCAGTCTCTTCTCCCAGAATTCAATGTTTCGATTGATGTCATTCTCATATACTCAGTTGCTCATGTAAAAGCATCTCAAAGTTATCTAGCACTCTTTTCTTCACCTATTGCAAATATGTCCTGAATCTCAACATGCCCACAAATGCCAGTCTAGCACAAACTTGTGTTGCCTAGACTTCTGCTTCTGACTGTTGTCCACCCTTTCCACCCCAACTTGTCTCCTCACCACAGCCAGAAAGAGCTTTGTACGATGCATAAATCAGCACAGCTTTCTCCTACGTAGTACCTTCCGGCGGTTTCTCAATTAAAATAAAATCACGACTTCTTACTGAGGCCTACAAGGTCCTCCATGGCCTGGTGCCCCACATCTCTCCAAACCCGTCTCTTCCTTCTAGCAGACTCCCTCTTGGCACAGTGGCCTTTCCTGTGTTCCTCAACACACCAAGCTCACACCTGCTGTGGGCTTATTACTGCTTTGGGGTCTTTCACTTGCCATTTCCTCTGCCCATGCTAATGCTCCCATCTCCTTTCATTCACTCAGGTCTGTGCTCAACTACCGCTACCTTTGACAACACACCAGCCTAAATATTTCCACACACATTCCAACTCCTCTCCATTTTATTGCCCTGTTTTGTGTTATTGTAGCACCTACAACTCTGCCATTATCTTGTTTCCCTGTTCATTGTTTGTCTTTTACATTAGAGTATAAGTTCCATGAAAACAGAGACCAAATCTGTCCATTAATTCTAATGTCTAGGATCATGTCTGGTACAGGGTAGATGCTCAATTAATGTTTATTGAATTAATAAAGGAAAATAAATAAGTGTAAGACATTCCAGTGGCTAAAATAGAAAAATTCTGAAAACAAATTTGATTTTGAAATTAAGTGTTGATTTTTGGCGAAAGATAACCAGTGGAAGAACTTACAGTTGAAGATAATATGAAAATGAAAAGCAAAGATTTTTGTTTTGGTTAAACTGAATTTTCCACTATCAATTATGCTTGATCAACCTAAATTGATCTCTTTTGTCACAGAAATATCAATCAAAACCTATTTTATCACCTGCTCAGTCAAGCAATATTTAGACATCCAACCGTTTTAGTTTAGTTCAGGAAAACAAGCAGAAATACCAGGTCCATGACACATAAGTGTGGCTGCAGCCTGAATGGCAAACAGGAGAAGATCTAGTTCAGTCGTCTCCCCTTATTTGCATTTGCACTTTCTGTGGTTTCAGTTACTGTGATCAACCATGATCCAAAAACATTAAGTGGAAAATTCCAGAAGTAAGTAAGTTTTAAAAGCATAAGTTTTAAATAACTTGTTGTAGCATTTTATTAAATTGTTCTATTTTGTTGTTAGCTATTATTGTTCATCTTTTATTGCATCTAATTTGTAAATTAAACTTTATCATAGGTTACATAGGTATTAGGAAAAAACTTACTATATGCAAGCTTCAGTGTTATCCATGCTTTCGAGAGGCCTCTTATAATCTTAGCAATCCACCCTGGAATCAAGGTATGGAATTGTGATGCCTCCACATCCAGTAGAGATGAGGAGTGGACGAAAGCACCAACCACATGCTTGTATAATAGCAGACAACTGTAAGGAGTTCTCAACATTAGGAAGCAGAAATGGTTGAGTTTTTCCAAGGTGTCAGCATGGCTGTTTTGATGCCAGTGTGAAGACCCTTTGGACTTACAGGGTCCCCTTAATAAAGAGAAACAGGACTGGAGACCTGGGATAAAGGAGAGCAGAAAGTGCTCTCGGAGGCCGTTAACTACAGCTAATTTATTATTTCTCCACTAACCAGATCCCTAGCTATGTCACGAACCATTCTCTTGGCCGAAAGAGAAGCCAGAGTCAGTCCATAAAGCATTCCAAAGCTACCATCACCGTCACCTTACACGTAGTTGGCAGCCGAGGCTCGGCACCCCCATGCTGGAGGAAGCCTGCTGAGGCTTGTGCAATTCCTGAGTGCCGCGTGTGTGGAGGGTAGGGATGTAGGAAACTTTCTAGCCACGGAAAATAAACATCTCACCTCCGAAAGGGTACACTCCTGCAAACACCATGGAACAAAGACTCAGTATTGTGAACTGAGCCAAAAATTTCCCAAAAGGGAGGGTGGAGCTTGGGCATGGCTTCCCTTCTCTTCCCTTGCGTAATATCGTCATTTCTTCTGGGGGTGGTGTGTGCAGAAGGGAGCCTTCAGAAAGATGGCTGTGCCACAATTTATGACTCCCCTCAGCACCTAAATCTTTGCCCTCTGATCTGTAGCCCAGTACCATGATCTCTCTATCCCTTTGAAAAGTTTCTTTTTTCATAAAATAATATGGCCATAATTTAAAAATGAAGGAAATGCCCCCACGTAGCAGGGCTTTACCCCTCTCACCATCAAGCCCTACTTCCCAAGACCTACTTTCATCTCTTTAAACTTTTCCTTCTGATGTCTACCATCATTTGTTCTTATTCTTTTTGGATTTATCCATTTTTAGACCCTGTGTGTTGACTTCCTGCTGTATTAAGTAAAAACATAAAACCTTTTACACTTCCTCTTCTTTTTTCAATTTTCATCCAAATTGATTGTCACTGTTCATATTATGATTGGTAAACATGGTTGACACCAGAACCAAGTTGGGATAATGCCTTCTTTGCACAATGCCTTATTTTTTTTTTTTCACTTGCAGAGTTTTCTATGTTACCTTAAGTTTTCTCCATCACATATGCCAATACTTATTGATAGTTTTCCCAAAACCTCAGACAGATCAGACCAGATCATTAATTTATTCTACTCTGCAAACTTTCCTGCCAGACCCCTCTGTCCTCCTATTCTGTTGAAGTCTTTAGGGGTGCTATGCAGCTGGCATCCTGAAATTTTTCTTTATCATCACTCTAACTTCCCTTTCTGGATTCTCATGCCTTTACTTTCCCAACTTACAACCTCCTATTGCAGAATTATGAACTCTAGTGGTTTCCTAAGAAAGAGCACAAGGATACAATCCTTTTTCAGGTTAAGCAATGAATATATCTTTATTCTCCTCCTCACAATTGTTTATAATTTGCCCATATTTGGATTCCTGGTTAAAACTCATTCGCTTCATTCTTTTTTAGCATATGTTGCTCTGACTAGTCCAGTGTAAATCTCATTTCCAGTTCTACAACATTTCTCTGTCCTTTGCTGTAGATTTTAGGATGCTGTCTTTTTTTCAGTGAGCTTCAAGAGTGCTGGTCACTATGAAAGCTGTTTACCCAAATATGTGCTATAATGTTACGTGTTTTGAGGCATGAATGGCTAAGCATCTTTCTTTACAATATACATATGTGTACTTACTTTGGCGGGTCATGGGTGGTATTGCTTAAGATGATCCAAGGAAATGAAGTGAGCCACGTTAAAAAGAGTTGAGGTAAGTAATATGTAATAAGGAAGGGTACAAACAAGGCAACAAACTATAAAGAAGGTACTTAAATTATTGATGTTTGAGCAACACTATAATACAGAGAGGAAGGCATTTTTATTACATTAAGAGATAATATTCCATATGGAGAAAAAAAAAAGCAAAGAGATATATACATGGTAGGGAAATTGCAAGTCCCTCTGAATGAGAAGTGGTCAGGGTTTGGATTTTAAAGATTCCAGTGTCTCCTTGAATGTTTTTATTTTTTAGTATTATAGTAAAACAATAACTCAGTGGTTTGACAGTGTCTGGGAGGCAACATGCTTAAAAAGTCACCATCATGATTTGCCCTTGAATTGTTTATGACAACTTAAAAAGAATGTAGACTGGCTTCTACCACTGCCCAGCAAATTCTGTGTCTCTCCTGATCCCACCCCAGAACGCATGCCCATCACCTTATTCAATTAGTATGCTGAAAAGAATAGCAATTTATTCGAACCCAAATCTCAGAAAAGCTCAATTAGCATACATGCAACAATTTTTCATTTGTTCTCATTTTAGATATTCTTGTTTCTATACCAGCTCAAGCTGGAGAAACTCAGGAGACAGATACTATGTCGTTCTGTGGCTGTGCTGTCCTATACAGTGACTGCTCAAAATTATGGACATTTAAAGTGAAATTTATTACAATTAAGTGAAATTAAAAATTCAGTTCCTCAGTCACATTAGCCACATTTCAGGTGCTTACTAATCACACATGGAAAGGAACTATAGTATTGGTATTAGAACCAAATAGAACCAAAAGTTCTATTGATAGCACCATTCTATGGTTAGACAAAGCCTACTTCTGAGGTCGAATAATTTAAAAATTTACATACAGTAAAATTAACACTGTTGAGTGTGTACAGTTACAAGTTTTAACACAAATACAGTATAAATAAAAGTAATCACCACCACAATCATGGTATAGAACAGTTCCATCAACCCCCACATTCAATAGTGCTATACATTTAGAGGCAAACCTTCTCTTCACTCCCACAAACAACTACTGATTTACTCTCTGTTCCTGTAATTTTACTTCTTCAAGAATATCATATAAATAGAATCATATAATGCATAGCCTTACCAAGACTGGTTTCTTTTCTATAACTTTTCTGTAATTTAAGGGCTTTAAAGATTCATTCATATTGTTGCCTGGGCCTTCTCTATTGCTGAAAAGTATTCCATTATATGGTCATACCATGGTTTATTTACCTATTCACCCACTTAAGGAAATGTTGGTTGCTTCCCAGCTTTTTGAGTTTATGAACAAAGATGCTAAAACATTAATGATCAGGTATCTTTATGAAGAAATACACTAATTTCTCTAGGATAGCTATCTAGGAATAGAGTTTCTGGGTCATGAGATAGGTATATGGTTCATTTTTAAAGAAACTTCCAAAAAGTTTTCCAGACTGGGTATACTATTATGAAATATGTACCAGCAATGAATGAAGATTCCGATAGGTCTGCATCTTTGTCAACACTTAGTGTTGTCAAAAAATGTTTTAGTCATTCTAATACATGGGTAGTGGTATCTTACTGTAGGTTTATCATGCTATTCTTTAATAGATAATAATGTTTAACTTCTTTTAATGTGTTTATTGCCATCTTTATATCTTCTTTGGCGTGATCCTTGTTCCAGTCTTTCACCTATTTTAAAATTAGGTTGTTTGTATACTTATTGTTGAGTTTTTTGAGAGTTCTTTATATATTTATCAGATGCATGATTTACAAATCTTTGTCCCAATCTCTAGCTTGATTTTCATTCTTCTCTTTTACAGAACGAAAGTTTTAAATTTAAATGTTCTGAATGCTACTGCTTTATAGTAAATCTTGAAATGGGAGAATAGGTTTTCTCCAACTTTATTCTCTTTCAAAATTATTTTGGTTTTTAATTTCTTTGCTTTTTCATTTAAATTTTAAAGTTGGTGTTACTATAAAAATAAAACTACTGGGATTTGATGCTGGGATTTAGGTCCTTAGATCATTTTAGGGTGGGATTAACATCTTAATATGAGTCTTTTGGTCCTTGGATACAGTGCATCTTGACACTTATTTAGGTATTCCTTGATTTCTTTCACTAGAATTTTGTAATTTTTATCATGCAGTGTGTTAGTCAGCAATGTGTTTCTGTGCAAAATACACAAGAGTACCAACTTAGAGGGGGAAGGATTTATTTTGGCTCATAGTTTCAGAGGTTTTGGTTCATGGTCAGCTGGCTCCATTTCTTTTAGGCTTGCTTCAGGTTAGAAACATCATGGCAGAAAGGCATGGTGGAAGAAGGTTCCTCATGCAGCTAGGATAAGGGTGGGGAGGGAGGAAGAAAGGAGGAGGGGGAGAGAGAGAGAGAGGAACAGAGAAAAGACATACCTTTCAAATATATACCCTGCTTCTTCTATCTGGGCTTCACCTCTTAACAGCCCATTCAGCTGTGAACTAGTCAATGTATTACCACACTGATAAGGGTTGGTGCCTCATGATCCAAGCACCTCTCTAGGCCCCACTTTGGAACACTGCTACATTGGGACTCAAGTTTCCAATGTGTGAGTCTTTAGGGGACACTTCATATTTAAACCACAGTGTACAGGTCCTGCATTTTCAAAAGATTTATATGTAGTCATAACATTTTGGAGCTATTATAAATACCATTTTTTAAAAAAATTATTTCCAATTATTGATTGCTAGTATATAAAAATGACTGATGTTTTAGTGTTGATCTTGTATCTTGTGACCACAATCATTAGTTCTAGGAAATTTTTTTTGTAGATATATTGAAAGTTTCTACATAGACTATCATGCTCTCTGTGCATGAGCAGAACTTTCTTTCTAATATCAGGATTTGGGTCACAATCTGCTGAGAGATCATATAAAAATTTCCAATTCATGTAAAACAAAGCTGTATATTCTGGTCCTTTTCTTTTTTTACTTCTAGCTTTCTGATTTAAACTCTTTTTAAATTATCTTCCTGCTTTCCTTCCAGGCTCTCAGACAAAGGACTTTTATATAAATTGTCTCCCAATAAAATGTTCCTATGACAAGGGTGGTTGTCATGCCTCAGTCCTTATAAATATTAACTACTCTAAAGTCACCTTTGCTAGATTTTGTCAAAGATTTACAACTTCATACCCAGTAACCCTTGAATAAGTTACTTCCGATAGCCACTTGAGGATACTTGTTGGACCTTTAGCACTTACAATGTCAAAGGAAAGCAGAACCCGACACCCTGATCGCTCTCTTCTGATAATGGAATAAGGAGCGTCAGTCACAGCAACAAGACTGTCTTGGAGCCAAGGAAGAAGGGGGCTGACATTTCTGATCCGTCAAAGCCCCAGGAACCAAACCACAGCTAGCATCTTCCAGACATTGAGGTTCCATCATTTGTTTATTGGGAAATGGTTCTCCCACCACTGACTAATCCCTCAAGGATTTTTCAAACAGCTTAGCCCACACAAATGACAGGCTAGAGTTAACCATACTGCTCTAATTGAGGACTGTCAAAAATACCAACATGCAGGAGGTGGCAGGGCATGGGTGTTTTGCACGTCAGAATTTTTGGCTCTTCTATGGAGCAGGCACTTGATCTGCCTTGGGTCCAGCATTGTCCCAGGGAATGAGAAGGAAGGTGAGGGAAATATTCCTCTAGGGCTGCCTTTGCTGCAGTGCTGTGTGTCATTAATCTGACAACAAAACAGGAAGCAATGTAGAAGCTTAGAGCCAAAAATAAAGCCCAAGTGCCATGTCTGGAAGTCTTGAAGACAAGACAAAGGGAGTCTTTTAATTAGGACTGACCAGCTGTACTAAGTCGATGGAGCCGAACTAGATGCTCTCTAGCCCTCAGTACACCGCCCAGTAGTGGTGTCAGTAGCTAAAAATTCACATCATACGAGGGAATAGAAAAAATAAGCCACCATGAAATCTACTACATCCCTGGAGGCAGACAGCCTTGCTAAATTTCTTTTCTAGTAATGCACATCTATGACTGAATCCTAGCAAATCTAATCTCTGCTTCTCAGTCACTATTTCCATTCTAGGGAGGCTAACAAAGTGTTCTGGAAGCTGTTGGTAGGAATCGGCTTTATTATTTTCTTTATCAATAAATACTCACCAACATTTGGCCACTTCCAAATTTTTGAATTGTAAGCATACAATTATTTATTTTAAAACGTAAAGAAATGTATTATTTTCCTTATTAATAGAGTAACATACAGATATTGTAATGAAATTGGCAGTAGAGAAATTGCTGATAACACTTTGGCATACATCCTTAAGACCAGGGTTTCCCAGTGTGACCGTTACCCTGACATTTTTGCCCGGGTGGTTCTTCAGTGCAGAAACCTGCATTGTGCATTGTAAGGTATATATTTAGCAGCATCTCTGGCCCCTACTCGCTAATGCCAGTAACAACTTCCTCTCCACTTCCCATTCCCGTTGAGACAACCAAAAATGACTCCAGACATTGCCAAATGTCTCCTGGGGTCGGGAACCAAAGCTCTCAGAACCACTGCCTGTATCACTCCAGATTCAGGAAAGATTTATTGACTGAATTTTTACTGCTCACTTCTCTTCCCCTCCAAGAGTCTAGATGACACACAAATACAAGCAATTGAGGCAAATGTCATAAAAGTTATCAGCTAATCATTCAAATCATGATGACCGGGGTGCAGGGTGAGCCTGGCTGGTTTCACCACCCAAGACAGTCAGAGAAGCTAGAAACAGAAAGGAGAGATGTAGGACCTGTCTTTGGCTCAGGAAGAGGTTGTAGCCTTGGGGGAGCTGGTCCAAGGAGCCAGGAACAAGGGAGACTGTTTTAGGTTTTAAACCAGTACGATTCCCAAGTATTCATAGGCTGATGTGACCAATTAAGGTAGGTCACTCTCTTGATTGGAGGGTCAGCTTCTTGGGTGGGCATTTCTTCCTTAGTGGCCCTCAGAGGCCACGGAGGCCATTTCACAAGTGAAGCAGGGACAGGGGGAACGGGCAAAGAGGGACTCCCCCACAGTTTTCTTTCTGTGGAGTATAAACACATATAGGTGTTTTACGTAGACGCTAGTAACAACTCATTCCTACCAGGCACACATCACACTCCACAGTGTTTTTCTGTCTTCTCAGCATTACTTTGCATGCTCTGTAACCCCTTTCAGTTACTGCATCAATACTTTTCACATTAAATTATTTAAGGCAGAATTTTAAATGGTTGCATATTGCTTGTTTGTACCTAATATATGTGACCAATTCCTTTCTCACTTTTCTGAACACACTTGAACATCTAAGTGGTAAAGACTACAAGGGTGACCCTCATTATTGCCTAAGGGAGAATTATCAGAAGTGACATGATGGATTCGAAAGGTGTGTATTGAAATGCCCTTCTGGAAAGGAGCCCCAAAATATATGTCACTTGAGGAACAAAGGTAGCTATGGCGTCAGTCACACAAAGAGTGACTCAGCAGTGAACTGTGTATTTTTCTGGCCCTTCTGAGGCCCGGATGACTGTTGTCTGTGGGCCTGGATGTTTTGCTGCCCTCAGCAGCTGGCATCTCCAAGGTCCCCAGGAAGACTCATCTCGTGTCCTTGGATGCACTTAGCTCCTGGCATGCCACATGGGCCTTGCCCCTGGCACAGTGCTGTGGACAGAACCTCAGCCACTTCTGGACTGCCTGCTGATGAGGTCAGGTTCATGTTCACTGGCTGGGGATGTGGTGCAGAGCGATCTCCAGGCTCCGTGGAGCTGCTTCTCAGGGCTTCCTGTCCCGAGTTGTGGAGGGTCGTGGTCACTTGAGTGCCCTCGTCATCTTTACCAAAGCCTAGGCATTCGCATGCTCGTTCTGGTGTTCCCAGTCAAGGATCCCATGAGGAAGTGCTCCTGGGTTTTACCTGCACAATCCCTTTATCCTGAGGTGTTCACAGAAAAGTCAGCTTTACCCAGGGTAGGTTGGAAACACTAGCCCCAGTTAAATACTGTCTAGAAGTCAAAAGCTTACTTTGTTCCAGGAGACTTTGTATCTTTATTTTTTTCCTCATCTCTTTCTTCCCCAACTTAAACATGACCCCAGAAGGCGCTGTCTAAGTCCTGTAGCAGGAGACAGCCAGCCTGCCAAGGTTAATATTTGTGTTTGGAAGCAACTCTCCTGTGAAACGGGCAGTAGCCCATGCACCGCCTCCGGGTCGTCTCTTAGCCAGTGTGTTGGCCAAACAGTCCTGTTCTTCATCTATTCTTTATAGTCTGGGAGGGAGCTCAGTGTCTTCATGGGAGGAGAATATCTGGGTGTGAGGAAGCCGGGGCTGTAGTGGGTTCTGTCCCTTGGGTCCTACTCAGCATCTCCAGCTGCCCCCTCTGACCTCAGGTGGAGTCAGGAAAACCTCCTGGAGTTGAGAAACAGTGAAGGGATGGGGTTGGCTCAATGAACAAGCCCTGGTGTTCCGCCTCCTCTGAAGCCCCTGGCAGGGTCCATCCTCCTGAGACACTGCTGACTCTGTTCTGCACGCACCCGTTCTGCGTCACTCGGCTGGGAAAACGTGTGTGCTGGGCTTCCCTCCCTCTTGCAAATGAATACCTGCCAGGGTAGGGCCAGCACTGGCACCAGATGCATGCAGGGGTGTCCAACTCAGAGAGGCCACTTGCTTCCCCCTGGCGCCTATGGGGGTCAGGGGTGCTCTTCCTGGCTGGAGGGATGGAGGGGATACCAGTCCATCCTTCCACATCGCCCCCTGACCCAGGTCCCTGGGGCCTGCTGCTCGAATGTGGCCCTTCCTGGCTATTATGGACTCCTGTGCCTGAGGGTCTAGGTATCAAAAAGCACAGCTGACATGGAGAAAGATGTCAGCCAACAAAATTCCCTGTGTTCTGTCCCTACTATGAAAAGTCAGTATGCACACCAATAAGGGCTGAAGAGAAGTAAAAATAATTGTTTAAAAGTGGATGGAACTGGGAATGATTATTTTTAATTCTAATTTATTCATGTTCTATAATGTAAATTGTCCTTATATTACAAAAAAAAAAAAAAAAGGAACTACCAAAAATCTGCCCAGTTTTAAAAGGTGAAATCAGGGCAGTTGAATGTTTCTTGGCATCCATCCTGGGGTGTGTCAACATGCATAAACTGGGTAGCGGGGGTGTGGACGTTGGGTGGGGCAGTGCCACGGGACAGGCTTTGCTGTGGGAGGCTGATTGCCTTCCATGGAGTTGAGGCCAGCAGAATTCTGGAAGATACAGGTAGTACCTCTGCTTTCCCTCAAGCCAAAGAAACCTTGGAAGCCACAGGACCAATTTCTGAGCCTGCTACAATAGTTAATCATATCACTTGCTAGAGTGAGCCCACTGTGAAGTGAACACTTGCTCTGCCCAGGTACAGGGACTAGCAGAGTGGGCAAAGGGCATGGGGCATGGTGGGGGGAATATATATCCATGGGAGACAGGAAAAGTCAAAGGATGCTGGAGAACTTGGTCTCTGGGGACTTCCATCCTTGCACTTGGTAATGAACCCATGAGCTAATCTCACATTTCCTTCTCAGGAAACTGGACGTGACCAAGTGTAGTTAGGAGATCTTTGAGAGACTAAAGAGATTATTCCAGAAAACTTTCCCTGGGTACAGATGATCGCTACAGCCAGGTCCTTCTCTGATTATAGATCTCTTTCCCCAATTTCTCTTTCCCTTTCCTTAAATTATCTGTCACTTTTTATCAGGATCTGGAAAATCTGATCGTATATGTTGTGCTGATAATATACTTGGGCAGGCTACTTCCTAGCCAGTCACAGTTCTCCTCAGCCCGGGAGGAAATTCCTGCTGGTGTTGCACAATCAAAAATCAAAAACAGAATAGAGAACAGTATTTAGGGATCAGCATGGGGTATAGCCGTTGAGAAAAGGGAAGGGTTAGGACATTCACAAACAGTGGGAATATTTCTTAGTCGGGTGTCCGTATAGAAGTGCACAGAAACAAGGTGGGCCAGGGGGACCAATGGAGGGGCTCGCCTGGACTTATTGATGGGTTTTGGAAATGGGGCCAACAGTTAAGCTTGGAAACGCTGCCAAGTTCTGGGTTCTGCAGGAATGGATGCTATTTGTTGGGGTCCCTACAGGCTGGTCACAACCATCTTCTGATGCTCTGCCAGGGGGAGGCGAAAGAAAGGGGTGTGGAACTGTAAGAAGGTGGAAGCACCAATCCTAGAGCCCTGTGGCTGAGCCCCCACATCACATCTCCAGACAGGTATTGGTCATCCTGGATTAGAGCTCTCCTAAGAAAAGCAGGAACCACAGTGCCCCTTCCAGATCCTGCTGCCCCCAGCAATGAAAGTGAGCCAGCAGGGAGAAGAGTGTAGAAAGAAAGCAGCTGCGTTTCTTTTGTTTGTCCCTAGGTCCAAGTATGGTTTGGGGGAGTCTCCTTGGTTTTTGAATTTGGAAACTTGCCCTTGAGGAAGAACTGAACTCAGCATTGTCTCTGGAGCCAAAAATCAAATACCTGAAGAGTGAGGCCCGACGGGGCCATTTCCACAGCCCAACCGTGCTTCCCTGAGGTGCTACTGAGACTGCTCTCTTGGCTGTCAGTGGAGCTGGCCCTGCTTGTTTTGGTGGATGCTCTGGCCTCCCCATGCAGGCCTCGGGGTACATCTGATCCTGGCCCCCACCAGACCTCAGTACCTGTGTGTGGGCGAGAAGATTGGACAAGGAATTGCTCATTTTGCCTACTCATACAGGAATGCCACTGAGCAACTGGGATTCTGTTGGGGTAAGAGAGACCAGTGGGAGAACATTTGCTCCCCCTGGCTAGGACCCTTCTCTGACCCTTCTGCTTCTGAGCTGTGTTGCAATATTTCCCCAGGAGAAGGCTCTGTTCCCAAAGGCTCAGCCAGAAAAGCACATGAGAACAATTCTTTTTTTTTCTCTTTTTGAGACATTTCTTCCTGCCTCTCTGTCTGCCACATCCTCTAGTGTTTCCTTGTCCCTGCCCCAGATGGGTTTTTGGAAGAGGCAAGAGGTAAAAGGAGCAGAGCAGTCACCCACCTTTAATGTCCTACACATACATCAGAGAGAAGCATCCTGTTGGGAATATGCAAAGGGGACAAGACAATATGGTTCTATCAGATGGGACATCCCAAGGCCCTTTATGACCTTTTGTGTTCTGTATGAAATCTCCAAACATATAAGCATGAGCCAGTCTTGTCGCCATGGACCAAGAATTTCACAAATTCCTCTGTCTGGGACTGTATCCTATTAGCTGATGAGGCCAGCTTACCCTGTCGCCCCTGGAATGCTGGGCAGTACTGCTTATGCCTCTGACTTGCACAGCCCTGGCTATGGGGCAGTGCCAAGCACCTCAGAAGGAGATCATCCGCTTAGGGAACAGCCCCAGGGTCTGTCACTGTCTCTCTTCTGACTCTGTCCCCACCAATTCCAGGGCTTCTGACCACAGGACTGTTCCCCTACAACCCTTCTTCTTGCACATGGCAGACAGAGCCGAGCCATTCTCCTCTCTGGAAGAAACATCCTGGAAATAGCTAACAGTCAAAACAAGCACAAAAACAAACAACACATGCGGACCCGTAAATGTGCCCTGTTGGGAAAACAAACTGTGTGGGTTTTGGGCAGAGAAGATCTGGGAAGGCCAGCCCACATGTGTGGCTCTGGAGAATGGACTGAGCATTGTAAACGCTTGCCAGGATGGCCACACCTCCTTCCTAGCCTTGCATGGGACTGCTCCTCTCATCAGGAGGTGAAGTCTGTTCCCTCACCTGCACAGCCTGGGCTGGGTTTACTGGGACTAGTAGAATGTGAAATAAGTGAGCATGTCTCCATTGTGAGCCGGGAGTGTCACACACTTTCTCTCACTCTCCTCTGACCACCAAGGGAACAAATTCAAGCCAGACTGCTGCAGGATGGGACTGATCATCCATCGCACTGACTGACTGCCGCCCAACCGTCAGATACCAGGCAGTGCCTCCCTTGATCACAGACATGGTAGGGAGCCGAGTCGAGAGTGGCTGTGCAGCTCAGATGAGAACTGTCCGCCCCTTCCATGCAGTGTTGAAAATGAAGAATGGTGGTTGCTTTAAACCACCAAGTTCTGGGATAGAAATCACATCCCTGATCTGTATGATTACTCCGAAGATCATGCAGAGTAAAGTGACACTAAATCAGCAAGAAATGTTAGTTGAATACTATTACACTGTTATAGAATTGAAAAAGGCCACAAGATTATCAAAATTATGCATAAAACAATGCGAATTATGAGCTTCCTTCCTCAAACTCATTTAATCTTTGAAATGTCCTTGAGACATCTTGAGTGTGTTATTCCCTGTGACAGAAGGAGGACTGAAATCCCAAGACTCTTCCCTAGGAATGGTGGACCTAAATTTGAGTGCACCTCTGTGTGATTTTAAAACTGTGTTCTTCACTATAAAGAGACAGAAATTTTGCTTCATGTATTTAAAAATTCTGTCTGAGGCATCCCTCCTGAATGAATGAAAGATGTTGGAAAAGGGAAGGTTAAAGTATCTTTTTTTGTGTCTGTATGGCTAGGAAAAGGTAGCAGCCTTATTCTCTGGTGCCCTGATGACCTGTGAGGAAGCAAGTCCAATTGGTAGCACAGTTCTGAGTCTGGGTGACCTTGGGAAATCACCTTGTTTTTAGTGTGGCTAATAATTCCACTGGCTTTGAGAAGGAAGAGCTTCTCTTTACTCACGCTCCAAGCTGTAGGTTTGTGCATTTGCTGAAGCTCATTGTAATCCAACAGAAATAAAGGGAAGCATCTGTAGTTACAGTATCTGAATTTAAGCCCTAGCTACTTCTTGGAAGATTTCAATCTCTTTCTACTTCAGTTTTCTTATTTGCAAAATGAAGATTAGAGTAATGAGATTATGAAAGCTGAGGTGCCACAAGAATATCAGTTATAGTTGTTATTACAATGATTAAAATTATTACTGAAGTTGGAAACATTTTGGGGTAAACAAAATGACATGTATCTGACTTCCTTCAGAAGCAAAGCCCTTAGTACAGTGTGTACAAGGATGGTGGAGTGTTTGAAGGGAATGGCCGGTGACAATTAAAAACATCCCATATAACAGAAAACTCAACTAGAAGTATTTAAGTAGACAATGTTTTCATGCTTGGAGGTGGTGCTGATGGTGGTTCCGTTGTGCTGTGATACCCAGCTGCCTACTCTGTCACACTTGCGTTGGCTTTTGTCCTCGTGTGTAATGTCTCATGGTGTTGATATGGCTGCTGCAGTTCCACTCAAGGGGGGAAGACAGGAGAGTCTAGAATTTTCTCAGAGACTGCTCCCCACCGCACACACTGTGCTCATTGGCAAGAAGTATGTCTTATGAGCACCTATTTTCCCTTTTGAGACTCTATAGTAGAGACTCAAGTGAAGAAAATACTTGAGAATGTGTTGGCCTAATTACCAGCAATGACCTTATAGGAAAACTTGAGTATTTAAGTTTTACTTGATTGATTACTTTTTGCTTGTGGCTTCTGACATTTTTGTTACAGATATCTTTTGTGTTTTTGTAATAAGAAAGAAATCACTAATGGCTGGTATTCTTAAAGGAATCAAACAAAAGACTTGAACCTACTGTTTTCATACTGAGTATAATCCGGGGACTTCTTGATTACATGTGTGCAGTGTCTAGCTGTTGCCTGTCCTCTTCAAAACCAAGCAAAAGATTGATGATGAACACTTATGAGATGACACAGTCTCCTGTAACATATAGGGGACCAAGCACCATGTCTACTTCAGTTTTTCTGTATATACCCTATGCAAACCCCTTTTTGATTGCTGGTTTCTATAAAAATAATCATACTTAAGAAAAGAACAAAGCCCCCGGAAGAATGAGAGATCATTTCAAAATTAGCAATAACCACATGTTGGGGAAAGGTTTATAATCAAAATTCTGTTCTTTGAGTAGGAGAAAAGTCACCAGCTGTTATTGACAAAGTGACTGCTAAACAAATAAAGAAGGTGAAAAATGACAGTACCAGGAGATGTTGCAATCTGCAACATGTTACGGATTAGCTGGTGTTGTCCTCACCAATGAGGCCAGTTGTAAGGAAAGGGTAAAAATGTGGCTTGATTTAGAGCTGATGATATCATGTGTCTAGTCACTGGAGATCAAAAGAAGCCTTGCCTATAAAACATTGCTAATGAAATAAGAGCTGAGACTAGACTCCTTTTGGGTGCGTCAAAGGGAAGGATGGCTGCGAAGCAGCCAATGGGATATGACTCATGCATGGTCCCCTCTCTGAGGTGTATCTGCAGCCATGTGACTTCATGTTTCCCCCAACCAGCCCTGAACTCTGCAGATTTATCAGTAGTGTATAATCATTCTCTTCAGTACTTGATGACTTGGTAGCCAAATGGCTCCTTTCTTTTCCTATGATGTGTGGCTAGACTGTAGTTCTTTATTTCATGTTTTTTAATAAAGTGACTATTTTTGCACGTTTATGTGCTTGTGTGTATATATGTATTGTTGCATGTGTGCAAGTGTCAGTATTGATGATGGTGGTGTCAGTGGAGTGTGGAGAGGTAACTGACTTTAAAATTCTCACTCCATAAAACAAAATTTTAATGTCCTGTCTGTGATGACTAAGTGTCATTATCCTGAGACCAGAAACCATGCTTGGATAGGGGGCTACCTCTTCCTGGATGATTCCGAGGAATGCTGTGGGCACTGAAAATCAAACAAATCTGAGAAGTTAATGTCACACTCTGTGCAATAAGGAGTTAGTGTGTGAAGGACAATAAAACGTCTCAGCATGAATCCTACTAACTGTATTTTTGGGCTTGGAAAAAATTCATCACTGTAGAACTTTTTATCCTGTGTAAGGACACATTCTTTCTTAACTACAATGGAAACCATCGGCCTTGCTCAGCTGCCTTCTGTCAGCTCCATGTGTACCGAATTCCCGCAGAATTCCTATTTATAACACGACAGAGGTGCTGAAGAGCTGTCAGAGCCACACCAGAGCTAAACTGAAGCACTCACACTTCCTTTCCTCCTGGCCTCTGGTTACTGAAAACATTTGCTAAAAATTGCTGTCCCACTCAAGAACTGTCAGAGGTAATTGTGTTGCATGAAAGTTACCGAGAAGCATGAAATAACATGGTTACCACCTGGCGACCAAGTTAATGGAACCTGTCTGATGGGCCGCCGAGCCTGCCACGTGTGAACATGCCAGTTTCTGTCAGAAAACCATGACAGCATAAATTGGGGAGGAAGATGTGGATCAGGGGCCTCTTAGTGGCAATTTATGATACAAATCCCTATGTAAAGGGCAGTTGTCAGGTCACCAAATCTAGTGAGGTCTACGGTTCCGGGAATGGCAGCGAGGGGGTAGATAGGGAACTAAAATGCATTGGGAATGTGGACCTGTGCAAGCAAGTAGCAGGATTTAATTCAAAAAGCACAGTCTAGACTTGGCTATTCTCACAGCTGGCAATGACCTTAGTGTCTAAGAAAATAAAAATCAGAGACTCAAGAAATAGAGGGGGCTTAGAGTCTGTCTGGGTCCCCCTCATCTCTGTACTTCTGGCCCAAACTGTGCCCTTCCAAGGGAAATGGAATAGCTTTTCCTTTCCAAATTCCCTGGAGAAGGAAATCCACCTCATTCCTGGACTCCATTTTCAGGGTCTCATGAGCTCCTTGAAATGGTTTTGCTTTAATTTACACTTAGAAGACCCTAAAAAAACCCTGCAAATACAGGTGCCTCTATTTATATGGCAAAATTTCCACTAAGCACCCCCAGTCCACCTGTGGATTCTGAGATCATCTAGTTCTACCTCAGACTGTCTTATGTTGTCATAAACCGTAGCTGGCCAGCTGTGAATCCAGGGCATGGTGTCAGCAGTCTAATGAAGGCGCAACTCAGAACAAGTGCCTTGGACCAGGAATTTCAACCTGCTGTGGTTATAAAACCAGCTAGTGTTAGGAGTATCTGCTCTTCATGTCTTTGGTGATACTAATTGAACTTTTGAAGTACACCCCCCAAATACCCCACTTCTCAAGCAGTCATTAAATTGAAATCAAGGCTAACTACAAAATGTGTGTTTCTCGGTGAAAAATGAAAATGTCAGGTCTTTTTCTCAAAAAACAAAGGGAAAAAGCCTCTTCCCTTTCTTTTGTGAATTCTTTCAACCTTTCATGGTGGCGTTGTTGTTGTTTACTTTTTTGTGGGACTGAGGATTGAACCCCAGGCCTCCAGAATGCTAGGCAGGGGCTCTGCTGGTGAACTGTCCCCAAATCCTCTTTCATGGTCTTTTTTTTTTTTTTTTTTTTTTTTTTTTTTTTTTTTTTTTTTTTTTTTTGTGGTGCCGGGGATCGAACTCAGGCCCTTGTGCTTGCAAGGCAAGGACTCTAATCACTGAGCTAAATCCCCAGCCCCTCTTTCATGGTCTTTTAAATTTGCTGTTTAATGTTATATTTCCCGAGCACAGGAACCCTCCAGAGGTGAGTATGGACAACTAAGTGTGGCACTCGCCCAACCCCAAACCCACTGCAGGGGACAGGTGACAGAGGGCAGAAGTGTTCTCTGGGCAGGGCTGGGGTGCAGAGAGTCCAGGACCCATGCCAGAGAAGCAAGATGCAACAGGGCGAGAACTGTGCATGAGGCAGTGCTACCCAGAGCACACACCATTGTTCTGTTGGACTTAAAAAATACAAATTCAAAAATAAAATGGTTAAAAATTTTAAAATGGCCACAATAGTATTAAATGCAAGAGCAAAGTTGCCTTCTGACTTCGTGGAATTGAAATTCATTCTCTCTCAGCAGTGTGAAAGTGTAGCTCAACAGCCACCTGGAATCTTGTTGAGAAGCCTGATGACTTTTTGATTCCTATTTTTTTCTACATAATCTGTTTTTTCTTCCTGGAAGTGTTAAGGATCTTTAACTCCAGTATTCTTTTTTTTTTTTTAACCCCAGTATTCTGAGATGTCTCAATTCTACTCCTTGGTTTGAGTTTTTCATGATATATTGTCTTGGGCCCTCAAAGACCTCCCCCTTTAAGCCTGGAAATTTTTCTTTCAGTTCTGGGAAATTGTCTTGAATGATTTTTTTTGAAAATTTTTTTCTGCTTTTTAATTTTCTGTTTTCCCTTTCTGTTACTTTGACTGGTAGATATTGGCTCAATCCTCTAAATGTTTCCTGCATCAGTTAGCTTTTCATTACTATAACAAAATAACTAACATAATCAATTTATTAAGATAAAAGGTTTTGGAGGTTCCGGTCATTGCTTTTAGGCCTGTGGCAAATCATCACAACATGGTAGAGCAAGCAGGGGAACAAAACCACTCATTTCCTGGTCGGGAAACAAAAAGTAAGGAGGGGCAAATGGTCCTACAATCCCTTCTAAGGGTACCCGAGTGCCCTAAGGAGCTCACACTAAGCCCACCTCTTATAGGTTCCTCCACCACCCAGTAACACCACCCTAGGGAGCAAACCTTCAATACAGGGGCACTTGGAGCACATTCAAGATCCAAATTGTATCCCTTTTTCTTTCTTTCTTTCTTTCTTTCTTTCTTTCTTTCTTTCTTTCTTTCTTTCTTTCTTTCTTTCTTTCTTTCTTTCTTTCTTTTTCTTTCTTTCTTTTCTTGCTTTTTTGTTTTTGCCTCTTCTGTTTTGGAATTTTCTTCAGTTTTGTCAACTGTTAAACTAAAAAAATTTTAGCAATCATATTTTTAATTTCCAATGGGTCTTTTTCTCTGTTCATTTTTCATAACAATCTGTTCTTGTTTATGTATAATTAATATGTTCACCTATTTGAGAATACTAACCATATTTTAATATTTTCATTAAATCCTATTTAACCATCTTCTTTTTTCTCCTTGATTTCATTCATTCATGTTGGGGACTCTTCACAAACATCTGATGATATTTTATATTAAGAAATGTGGCACTATAATTAGGTACTATAAGATCATGGACTGAGACTTTTTCCAAATTTTACCATAGAGTGAACAAGAAATGAATTTCTAATTCACTGAAGAACTCTCAAACATTATATTCTATAAGTCTTTTCTCTGGATTATTTATACGCAAAACTTCATCTCTTGCTGGTGTGTGTGTGTGTGTGTATGTGTGTGTGTGTGTGTGTGTAAGGATTTCTAGAAGGAGATAGGGAAGGAATTTGGGGATTCCATGGTAGGCTTTTACTTCATCTTTGTTTCATCTGTACTTTATTCCAGTCTTGCTCCACAAATACAATAACTCCAAAGAATAAGCCTCCAACTTTCTGCCAGGCTGAGTGAGCCTGTTGTGTGGATGCATATAATGACAGAGGACACTGTATGGGCCTAGCTGCTATGGCAGACTTTCAACAAAAGCCCTTTTCCCCAAGGGACCTTACACTCACTCACCTTCCTCCTACAATACTCGCTCCTTATGGGCCCCAAGAGACTCAGAGCTTCTTCAGTGTGAAGTTGCTCTGTGTCTACTTGTCTGCAAACATTTGGCTTTCCCTTTTCTTAACTCTGCCAGAATAATTATGATTCTTCCATTTCTCACCTGCCAAAAATGTAGGGAAAACATTTATGGTAAATTGTCTCTCATTCTCTTTGACCGTTGTCTATTAATTTGTTTTAACAATTTCTTGACTGTCGTTTTGATGAGATTTGGATAGGAAGAAAAGATAGTCATGGTCAATTCTACTATATTCAACCAAAGTTCCTTTAGAAATCTTAATCTTTATTGGAATGTATACCCTGGCACTTTACTATTAGATGAATCCTTGGTTTTTAGAAAGTGAAACTAAACAACCTAGAGAGAATAAATTTCAGTTGATTTCTCACAGCCTCATTATACTTATTTAAATATAATTCTAATAATAATAGTAGATTAAATTTGGAATTTTTAGTAGAAAATTAGATGTGGATGTGGCCAGAGTCCTGATAGCATCAAGACGAAATAGTTGGCAGTCCAAAAGAAAAAGATAATACAAAACATAACTAGCTAAAGGAACACATGCATAATAGTACAACTGTTTCTAAGGGTACAAACAGTCTTGAACACATTTCAAAAAGCATCACTGCATAAAATTGTAATTCATATGCTACCCCCTTCTATGGCTCCCTTTGTAGATATAAAGCCTTCTATGGCTCCCTTTGTAGATATAAAGCCTTCTATGGCTACCCTTTGTTTGTAGATATAAGTTCCAGGTTCTCTTCATGTTCTGTTTACTGCCAAATATAAGATTTACGGTTCTAGTGAAGCGTTCTGAACTACACTGCACCCGTGAATTTTCATTTCAGATCTGTGAATTTCCTACCATTGTATGCCTCTTCTTACCGTTACAAGTCATCCTTCAAGACCTATTTGCATTCCCATGATGTGCTCATCCTTTGCCTTCTGTTTTTCTCCATGGTACTTCAGATTTAGGTAGTAGAATTTGTTGTGCTTTGATAGGAATTTTGAACTTATATATGGGCCTTACCTCTCCAGCTGGATCATAAACATCAACGAGCAAATGCTGTTACTCTTGGCATAATGACTTGCTTGTAAATGCTCCTGAATGAATGCTTTTAGAATTGGATTGAAAGTATCATAATTGATATTCAACCTCACAAATTTTCGTCTTCACATAAAGGTTAAATAAGAATCTGTGCAGTAGATTAAGTGTGTGATGTGTTTTTAAAAGTTTCAAAACAATTAAAAATGAAATCAAATGTTATGTGTAAAGGGCATATTACCTTTATCATAACATGTATTTCTTAATGTTTTGTAAAATATATCATAAAATGTATATTAATAGACAGTAAGTGTTATTTTTCACATGGACACCAATCCTATTAATGGACTACTTGTTTAAGTTTGAATATCATAGCTTAGGTATAAACATCAACCACATCTTTTTTTTTAAAGCAATGTCAAGAGTTTGTGGGAGGTGGAAAAAAGTGAGGATCTTTATTTCAGTAAATTTTGGAGCCTTTCCTTGATATAACTGACCTGCTCCCAAAATATTTGTGCTCAAATCCTATCTTGCTCTTGTTGCAATTTCCCAGGTGCTTTTATCTTTGTTCTGGACTGATTTTTAATCAGGTGTGACTTCTGACACATTTGCTTTAAATCTTCGTCCCCTCCCCTGTCAAGTAGTTAATGATCTCAAAATGTAACACTGGATTCTGCAGATTTCCCAGGGAGTCAAGTATGAGCAGAACAAGAAAACAAATGAAAATGGAGAATCACTTGATTGATTTCTACACATCTATGCCAGGCTGGCTCCATGGGCGTGTGACCCATGGGCAGGGCCTGCTTAGGAGAACCCTGTGCTCGGTTGAATGCTCTGCTGTTGCTCTCTTGACATTCTTAATCATTTTCTACTTTAATTTGTGTTGTGTAGGTGTAGGCGAAGTGTGATGAGTCAATGGAGCACATCCATGAGCAGAAGACATGCGCAATCACACATGTCTACTGCTTCTTGCTGCACATTTACATAATGTGCTCGTGATGGCCATGTGCACAGAATTCTGGCGCATACCTGATGCATGGGAGTTCAGCAAGACACCAATCGTGTTGTGTCCACAATGTACCAAATGAACTATGAAACTGGAAGTCTTTGAAAAATACACTTTCCAGTCAAACCAGAGCTTGCTCTGAATGTAGGAGGAAATAATAGCACTGGATGACACATGAATGATCAAGAAAGCTGTCATATCTCATAGTAGACAGCCACACATGTTGAATGTGACAGAAGGGAAGATGGAACAAGTGATGGTTCTTTTTTTTTTTTATTTCACTTCTTCCTTGTTCATTACTAAGACCAGAACAAAGAATGTTGGTAGAATGTGAGTGTATGAAGAAGTAAAATAAAAGCAGTTGAGTTAGTTTTGTGCAGCATTTCCATTGTTCTGGTAAGAACAAAATACATATGTGTAAATAAAATACAAATTGTGTGTGGTGATTTCTTAAACAAGTTAAATGCTCTTATACTTTCATTTAAAACTGGTATTCCACAATAAAGAGATGAATGATAAATTTCATACTAACAAAATTGTAATTTAATGTTTCCTGATTTAGAACATTAAATAAGAGGGGGAAAAACCCATCATAAGAGGAGAGAGACAATGGAAGAGAGTAAAAAGCTTTCTGTTTTAGTAACTTTAATGGCATTCACGCCTATTCTTTTGAATAAGCACCCCATTTCATTTTGCACTGAATCCCACAATAATATAGTTGGACCTGCGTACATATCTGGACTTCAACAGGGATAAATTATATGTTAGTACAATTTTCAGTAAGTAATCTCTATTTCAAAAACTACAAAGAACATTGTCAGACATTGTCCATAAAAGGATCAAAGTTTTGTGGTCTCCAGGGACACAGCAAATGCATGCTTCATACTGGCCATGGCCCAAGGGAAGAGTCACATGAGGAATTACTTGATGATCAGACCTCGTATGATCATTTCTCTGATGGGGCCAGAACACAGAAATATGTTTCACAGTCATTACATTCAGTGAGTCTGGAAGATAATCAATCTGCTTGTACCTTGGTACAAAACAACCCCAGCTGAAGACCAGAGACCCTTCTTTCATTCACAAGTATGTATTGGTCACAAGATACTGCATGATCAACGAGACAGGGACAGTCCTTATCTGTGTGGAATTCACAGACCAGTGTCATGGAAAGTAGCAAATCAAGAAAGGAGTAAAATAAAAAATACTTAAAAACTGTATGGAATTTCCTCTTAGAGGAAAACTCTTGCAACTTTGTAAATTTTGTATTAGCTATCAGAACTCTTTCCTTGCAAGGGATGAAAGCACACCAACAAGAAAGAAAGAAAGAAAGAAAGAAAGAAAGAAAGAGAGAAAGAGAGAAAGAGAGAAAGAGAGAAAGAGAGAAAGAAAGAAAGAAAGGAAGGAAGGAAGGAAGGAAGGAAGGAAGGAAGGAAGGAAGGAAGGAAGGAAGGAAGAAGAGAGAGAGAGAAAGAAAGAAAGAAAGAAAAAGAAAGGGAAGGAAGGAAAGAAAAGAAAGGAAGGAAGGAAGACAAACCAAACAAGCAAACAACCCACCTTAAACTGGCTTAAGCAAAAATAAAAGTTCATATAATCCAGATTACATGAACTATCTATGTGGTTATTCTCCAAAAGAAAACTGAGGCACTTTTATTAGAAAAAAAGGGATTGGATACACCACTACAGAATTGGTTAATAAATCTTTTGACAATGTGAAGAATCACCTGCTCCTCCTATTGGAATATATACTTTAAAATGTTGATGTGCTGACTTTTTTAAAGTAGGAAATTCCTGAATGCTTCTGTTATTTGGAGTTGCACCTTCAACCTGCAGGATATCACTGCTAGTGTTAGGAATGTCCATGAGAGACTTGTGTGAAATGTCCTAGAATACTGAAAAATGTTCAATATATCCAAAAGAGGCAGGAAAGTGAAACACAAGAACAGGAATGAGGAAACAAAGGACAAACATAAGGAGTTAGGAAATATTTTAAATTGAACAAAAATGGAAATATAATACATAAAACTTGTGGAGGTAAAGCAATGCTTACAAGAAAATTTAAAGCATTACATGCTTTCCCTAGATAATAAGAGAAATATCAAATCAATCTAAACCTGAACCATAAGGAATTAGAAAAGAGAGTAAAATAAATTCAAACAAGCATAAGTAAGGAAATCATATAGATATAAACATAAACTGGTAAAATTGTAAACAAGAAAATGACAGTATAAATTTATTAAGTCAAAAGCTGTTTGAAAAGATCAATAAAATGTGTAAGTCTAGCAAGACCAACCAAAAGAGGGAAGACACAAATTACTAATGTTAGAAATAAAAGATACAGACTCTGTGAACATTGGAAATGTGATAAAGGAATGCTATACATAACTCAATGTATATGAATCCTAATACCTGTATTAAGTGAAAAAATTCCTTAAAACCCTAAACTACCTGTCTTAGTTACTTTCTTGTTGCTGAGATGAAATACCCAATGATTCTAAGGAGGAAAGGTTTATTTTGGCTCACAGTTCATAGAGGTTTCGGTCCATAGTCGAGTGGCTCCAAGGCAGGGCAGCATGGCAGAGGGCCATGACAGAGGAGAAAATGCTCCTGGTATGGCAGGCAGAAAGCAGAAGGAGAGAGATCAAGGAAGGAGGGAGGGAGATAGACCCTTCCAGGCTACACTCCCAGTGACTCACCTCCTCTGACCAGGCTTCACTTCCCAACATCACATTTCACCATACATTCCTCAATGAACTCATCAATAAACTAATCCACTGATGAATAGCATACCCCTGTGATCCAGTCACTTCCCAAAGCCTCATCTATGAGTGCATAAGACTTCAGGGGAACATCTAAATATAAACCGTAACACTACCCAAACTGACTCCAAATTAAATACACCTGAATAGTGCTATAACTATTAAAGAAAATGATTCCATATTTAAAATCTTCCACAAGAGCAAATTCCATAATTAGATTGTTTCACTCGTATAGTCTACTAATCATTTAAAAGAGGCATAGTACCAGTTCTATACTATCTCCTCCACAAAGTAGTTAACATTTTCCACTTCATTGTATGAAATCACCATTATCCTAATATCAAAATGAAAGAGACTATAAGAAATCAAAATTACAAATCAATAGCTGTCATGGATAGAGATGCGAAATCCATGTTTCAATATTAGAAAATCAAATCTTGCAATGTAGAAAACCAACTAGAGCTTATCTAGCAAATGCAAGGGTGATTCAGTATTCAGAATTATTCACGAGTCAATCATTGCCCTCAGTTAAAATTTTTTTAATTAAAATCATTCGGTCCTTGTAATCCAGTATGAAACAGCTGAAAGAATAAAAACCATATGGTCTTATCAGTAAATACTAAAAAAAGAATTTAACAATGTTTAACATCCACTCATGATTTAAAAAAAAAAAATCTCAACAATCAAGGAATAAAACAATTATCTTCAACTTGAGAATGATATTTTACAAAAATCCCTACAGTTAACATCTTACTGAACAGTCAAAGAATGAATGCTTTAAGTTTGGGTGCAAGGTAAGGATGTCCGCTCTTTTCATTCTTATGCTTTATTGTACCGGAAGTCCTAGCAATAGAAAGAAAAGAAGTAAAAAGCAGATCGATTGGGGAAAAAAGTCCCTGTTCTCGTGTGATATGATTGTCCATGTAGAATATCCCAAGGAATATTTAAGAAAAAGCCTCTAGGACTAATAAGTGAGGTTACAGGATATAAGATGACCACATTAAAAAATAAGCTTTCTTCTTTGTGCATGCCGTGAACAATTGAAACTGAAATTTCTTTAAAAAGCATAATTATTGTATTAGTTTGTTAGGGCTTCCATAACAAAGTTACACAGATTGGGTGGCTTAGGCCGCAGAAATTTGTTTCCTCACAATTCTGGAGGATAGAAACTTGAGATCAAGGTCTTGGCAATTTTGGTTTCTTCTTAAAGCCCTATTGTTGGCTTGTAGATTGCCATCTTCTTCTTATGTCTTCATGTGGTCTTTTCTCTGTATGTATTTGTAATCTCTTCTTTAAAATTTTAGTAAGTTTATTATAATTGGTATATAAAAACATAAAGATTAATATTTGTGGGGTAACAATATGATGTTTTGATACATGTATACATTAACATTTAAATTAGGTCTAGCCTCTATGTCTCCTAATTTATCATTTCTTTATGATAACAGCATTCAAAATCCTTTCTTTCAACTTTTCGAAAAGTGGAGTACATTATTGTCATTTATTGTCATGCTACCTCTATGCAATAGCACAACAGAACTTCTTGCAAATTAGCTGATTGACCTTACTCGTCCCTCCCTTCCCTCTGTGAAACCCAACCTGTGGTTAATTCTGCTCTCTTTATAAGGACGTCAGTCGTATTGGAGCAGAGCCCACTCTAATGACCTCATTTGACCCTAATTACCTCTTTAAATACCTATCTCTAGATACAGTCACATTCTGAGGTACTGGCGGTTAGGGTATCAAATTATGAATTTCGAAGGGGATGCTATTTACCTCACGATAGTTATTAAGAATAGTTCCAAGCAAGAGTATCTGTTACAGATCTAACAAAATACGTGCAGGATCGTTGTGCTTTAGACTACCAATATTGATGACAGAAATCAAAGACATTTTAAATAAATGGAGAGACTTACCATGTGGATTGTAAGATTCGATGAAGTTAAATGGCAATTTTACCCAAACTAACATATATTTAATCAAAATGCCATAAGAATTTTGGGTAGATAAGGACAGTTGATTGTGAAATTTATATGGAAAATTTAAAGAACTAGAATAATCAAATAATTTTAAATAATAAGGTTGGTGGACTCAATCTGATTTAAAGATTTATTTTAAAGCTATAATAATCAAGACCATATGGTATTGGAGAGGGAAGGGGTAGACTTGCAGATTAGAAAACAGAATAGAGCTGCTAGAAATAGACTAACACAAAAATATCCTCAACTGAGTTTTGACAAAGGGGCAAAGACAACTCAAAGAAGAAAGTATAGTTTTCCCAACAGGAGTAACTGAATGGAAGGAACAGTTGGGCACCCCATGCAAAAGAGTGAACCTTGACCTAAATCTCACCCCAAAATTAAATGAATGTAAATCATGGATCTAAAAACAAAAGGTAAAACTATAAAATTTTTTAAGGAAAACAAAGGAGAAAATCTTCCTGCCCTGGAGTTTGATAAAGAGGTCTTAGACATGAGCCCAAAGGCACAAGAGATAAAAAAAAAATTGATAAGTTGGAATCCATTAAAATAGGTAAATTTTACTGTGAGAAAGACATTTTCAAGAAAATGAAAAGAAAAGCTACATTTTGAAAGAAAATATTTCAGAATTATGTATCTGAAAACCTATATCCAGATTACATAAAAATCCCTCAAAACCAGTCAGGCAATAAAGAACCCAGTTTTAAAATGGGCAGAAGATTTGAATGACATTCCATTAAAAATGAGGATAGATGAGAGACAAATAAACATATTGAAAACACATCCTCATTATTATTAACCACGAAAGAAATTCAAACTAACAACACAACAAGATGTCACTATATACCTATTAGAATGACGAAACTGCAAAATATCGACATGCCAAGTGTCAGTGAGGATGTGTAGTAGCTCCAACACTCATACATTGCTGGTAAGAAGGTAAAATGGTACAACTCTGAAAAACCATTTGGTCCTTTCTTTAAAAGCCACACAAATATCATATGATTTAGCTATCTCACTTTTAGGTATTTGCCCTAGAGAAATCAAATCTTATTTGGCACACAAAACCTGAGTGTTAATGTTTATAGCAGCTCTTTCAGAATTCCCCAAAACTTCCAAATGAATGGACAAAAACTCTGGTACATCCATGAATGGGCTGTTATTCAGCAATAGAAACGAATGAACAACTAACAGAACTTAGACAAATCTTGAAGGTGTTATGTCAAATGAATGAAGCCATTCCCAAAAGCTAACCCACTTTGTAGGTGTTTCTAGTGCATTTCTAGTTACACACATGACATTTCAAAAAGATAAAACCACAGTAATAGAAAATAGATTCATGGTTTCCAGGAGTCTTGAGGATGGAGAAAGTGACTACAAAGCTGTAACAAGCTAGGGCTACCTTCTTGTAGGCACCTTTTTATAAGCAGCTCTTTTTGATTTTCGTGCGTGGGGAGTATTGATAAAACAGTTCGGAATCCGTGAGGAACCCTCTCTGAGATTACAGAACATTTTCTTTCAAGATGAATGTTAAGTACTCTCAGTTTTAAAAGTTTCTGTTAATAAGCAGCTCTCAAAGTAGTTAATGACATGTACGTGAAAAATCAGGTCGAAATTGCTGAAGCTAGTTTATGCACATGGGAGTTATGAATGGACGAATATTATCCTTTTTTTTGACAGAGGTGGAATTCGTTGGCGATCTGATCATCCAGGCCTGGCTTTCTCTCTGTCCAAACCTGTAGTCAAAATTCTGGGGAGAACCAGGTAACTGCCTCAGGAAACAGTCTAAGGGGGAGTGAGTATTGTAATCCCCCTTATTACCTTTCCTGTAACTGAAATCCTGGGCCCTCCCATGACATCTAATCATAGCTCTCTTCTGGCTTGCTTGGAAATCAAAGTGACAGGTTTCTCCCCATTTTATTTATGAAGACACATAGCAGAGCAAGCAAGCAAGAGCTCTGAACAAATACATCTTTTTTTTTTTTTTTTTTTTTTTTTTTTTGTGGTGCCGGGGATTGAACTCAGGGCCTTGTGCTTGCAAGGCAAGCACTCTAATCACTGAGCTAAATCCTCAGCCCCTGAACAAATACATCTTAAGCACAAGGTCAGCACATGTTGTAGATTTTCTTGCCCAGTACAGATGTGCAACCTTGGTTTCCAGAAGGGACCTGAGACCTCTAACCTCTTGCTTAGAAACAAAAGATAATAGTCTCAGTTGTGGCATCACATGTGTTTCTCATGAGAGGGGAGACTCTCCAAGTCTGCCCCCATTTGTCAGTGTGTCCTGTGGGCACCCCCTGGCGGTCACTTGAGTGGCTTTCTGTGCCTTACATCCAGGAGCCCCCTGGCTGGAATGCCATGTATAAAGTAGAGAAACATTCTGATGTATTTCTTTGGAGCAGCTATAGAGAAAAAGGGAACTACCAAGAGGAGAAGGAGGAGAAAATAAACAGAGTATTGTCTGACCAAGTGGTGTTAAAATGTGATTACTAGAGTTAGGAGTCCTTGCAGTATTTTTCTTCAGCTGCATGAGCAAGATTCTTTGCCTGTATGTGCTTTAATTTTCTTACCCAGAAAATAAGAACTTATATAAGATATAATAACATGTTCAGTATGTGTTTTCTGCAGTGGCGTTGATGTCATTTCTGCCGCCTGATTTGATGCCAGTCTTGAGAAGAGTATTAATTCATTTTCTGTTGCTATAACAAAATACCTGGGTTGGGGATTTAGCTCAAGTGGTAGAGTGTGTGCCTAGCAGGTGCAAAGCCCTGAGTTTGATCCCTAGTACTCCAAAAAACAAACAAAAAAATGAAACAAATGAAACCTCACTTTCTGGAGGTTCAAGAACGTGGCAGTGGCAACTACTCAGCTCTGTGAGGGCCTCCTTGGCTGTGTCCCACAACATGACTTTTGGCATCATGAGAGGAGTATGTGTGAGTGATCACATGACAAGATAGAAGTCAGAGAGTGACTTCCTGGGGAATCATATGGCAAGACAGGAAGCCAGAGAGTGGCTTGCTCCAAGGGGATTGTGGAACACTGTCCTTCCTTTTTTCTCTGCTTTCTGGCTGCCACAAGTTGAATGGCTTCCTCCACCATGTGTTCTTATCATGATGTACTGTGCTGCCACAGGCCCAAAGCAGTGGGACCAACTAGTCTTAGACTGAATCCTCCAAAACTAAGAGCCAAAATAAACCTTTTCTCTTTCAAGATGATTATCTCAGATGTTTTGTTATAATAACTACCACAATCCCTTCTGAGGGCAGTAACCCTACTGGCCTCTTAGAGGTTCTGCCATTTCAACCCTACTATACTGGGGAACAAGCTTCCCTCCAGCACATGAACATTTGGGGACAAAGTGCATCTAAACCGTAACAAGAAGAGATGGGCTGGGAGGCTGAGGAGAATGTAGACTTTGTAGGCCTTTCCTTGCCCTCCATTTTGCAGCCCTTCCTGTCCGAGTGAGTGCAAACTTCCTTCATATTTGAAATATATGATCAGGACTAAAGCATAATTAAAGCCAATTGAACCTTAGTTTAGTTTCTTCCAAAACTCTCACATCCCAACACAATTAAGACCTGCTAGTTTTCTGTGAAATGTAAGGATGTGGATTTGAATCCCAGGCTACTGCACCTTTGGATATTGCCGATCACTTTAGTAGCTGCACAAATCCTGGAGCCCTTTCCTGCCTGTTCCCAGTGAACCAGTATTATTTCTGGGATGTGAGCTCCCTCCTTTCGGACAGGTCCCCCGTCTCCCCAGTCCCGTCTTTATTTTCTTTAATGTGTCTCTCCTGTGTTACATGAGCACCCCATGCCCACCTTGCCCACCATCTCCTCCTGTGGAGTGAGGACCGTTGCAGGGTTGTAGCTCTGTGCCCTGTCCCTCCTCTGTCCCACCCTAATGAGCCTTTGCCTCCTTCAGTGCCTGCTATTTCTCCAAATTTTCCTGCCCTGACACCTAGCAGGGTGGGGAAAATGCCTGTGACGGTGGCTGTGTGCCTTCCTCCGGGAACCACGTTGCTCTCCGGAATGGCAGGTAGTAGGGAGCTCTACACAGAGAAACACAACCAACAATGATGCCTTCCCCAGAGCAGGCGGAAGCCAGACAGGATGGTGGCGCTTTCCGCCTCCCTCTGTCCGATGTCATCTCTTCTTACTGGAATCCCGGGGACTCTTTTCATCCCAGGGTTTTGTTCCAGATGGAATGTTAAGACGGTTCAGATGCTGAGAGACGGGTCAGGGGCTGGGGGTGGGGAGAGGTGTGAGCTTGTCCAGATCTGTGGCTTTGCCAGGGCTGTTTTCAAGTTGACACAGAGCTAAATAAAAAAGCCCTTCCTTTGATCTCGGGGACTTCCTGGGTAGACTGTCTGATTAGATAAAGATCACGTAGCCCCCACCTCCTGCCCTCATCCCTTCGGAAGTAATCGAAGCTGTGTAGCCATTCCTTGTCCTCTGTCGCCGTCTCCTCTTCCCAGGCGGCCTCTCTGTCTCACTGGGTCCTTGCCTCGGTCTTAAGCAGTTTTCTTTCTGTTTCAGCAGGAGAGAGGAGCCTGAGAAACTGGGGCACGACTTCCTCTTTGAATTCTTCTTTAGTTGTTTAGAAACGAAGCAAAAGCTTTGTTTGAGAGCCTCATATGGACCTCGTCTGGTTTTGGGCATCAAAGAGAGTCGATCTGTTTGCAACATGGTCAGCTGTCGGGATGCTGTGAAGCAAGCAAGTAGGCAGGTGGAGAGCTTTGGAGCAAGCGAGAGACTCAGGCTCAAGGCAGCCGCGTCTGTGTTAGGCTCCTCAGCCAGGGAAACGAGGTTGGGGCAGGCGTCTCTTCTCTCAGCGCAGCCTGCGCCTCTTTACGCTGCCACCAGCTGCCTTTCACCGCTGTGGGCTGACTGATTTTTGGGAGCCAGGCGATTTTAAAAACCGCTGAAATCCAGAGTTGCCAGATCAGCGCTACTCAAGAGGAACATCTCTCTATGAGAATGAAAAAAAAATGGTTTTGCCAAAAAGTACTTGTACTTTTAGTATTTCATTTAACACTCTGCTGCAATCACTATTCCAAGTTATGCACACTCACAATTTACATACTGTAAATGTCAAGGCATTAACTCTAGGACAGCTCACTTACTAACACTATTTTACAAATGAAGGGCCTGAAGCCCAGAGAACTTGCGCACCTTGGTTGAAGTCACACAGCTAGTGTGTGGCCGGTTAGCCAAGCCCCAGCAGTCTCACCCAAGAATCTGATCCTGTGGCCTTGACACTCTCCACACACACTTAAAAATTCACCCAGAAAATATGCCGAGAAAGAAAAGGTGTGAATTCAATATTTTAAAACGATATTTGTGTGCACGTGAGAAACAGTCTCATATGCATGTGGGAGGGAGCTGAAGGCAGAGTCTCTGGTCAGCCCCACAGATGGTCCCTTGAGAGCTGATGGCGCCGCTGGCTCTGGGACAGGTGCTGGGCTCCAGCTGGGGAGCAAACACGGAGCCGCTGTGCTCGGTGAGGCTTCAAGGAGGCAGGCCTGGGTGGAGCGCCACCAAGCTCGTGAGGTCTTCGATGCTGTGTGGCCCAGTTTCTGGACCTTCCTTGTACCATTCTCCCCGGGTCCAAGCGGCAGCCAGCCTCACCCAGAGAGCCAGAGTCCTGCCCAGAGCTGTGGAGGGCCTGGGTCTGGCCACACATCCCATGGGAACTCCGGTGACAAGTCAAAGTCAAGATTCATATGTTTTGGGTCCCAGCAGAAGAAACTGCTCATTTTTGCTCCAGTATTTTATTTGTAATAGAATCTCCATATTATTATTATTATTTTTTAACGTGGGGCACATGGCTACTCCAGACAAAGACAGTTTTCCTCAATGTGTTTTGCAAATAGTTTTATCTACACGACTTCATTCTACTCGATAGGCTGTAAGGAAAAGGAACCTCAACTTCTGAGAAGTCCTTTTTCACTCCTTCCTCTTGTTTGTTGGCTGGAATGTGAATGTGAAGGCTGGAATCTGGGCAGTCATTTTAGGCCACAAAATGGAAACTGCCTAAAGAGAAATGTGGAGCTGTGAAGAAGGAGCTGTCAACCTCTAAATTTATTTTTCACGAGAGGGCAATAGACTTCCATCTTCTTTACACCGTGGTTACCTCATTTCCCCTCCGGCCTAGCAGGCAAACCTAATCCTACCTGATACCTGTGTTTTAGACTGGTCAACATGGTTTTTTTTTAATTTGGGTCTTTCTAGAGCCACCCCATATGTGGACAATATACTTCCTTTCTCTTTACATAAAGTGGGGTTAAGTTTCCTAGTTTCCAGGCTTGAGCTCTGTTGGTTCATCTCGGAGTCCTGCCCTAAGGTCTGCACACAGGACAGGCTGCCGCCTTTAGGCTGACAGGACACTGCTCAGATGCAGATCTAGCACGCCACACACAGAGCTTTGCCAGAGAAGTCTGAGTGCAGGATGTCTGTGCATCTCATACTTCCCTGTCCCCCTCCGTGGATCCGAGTATCAGTTTCCAAGAAGAGCTACCCTGTTCTCTGGCCTGGATCCTGGAAGAGGCTCTTGCTAGCAGGCAATGGTTAGTGGTCACTTCCAGCAGAAGGGGAGCCTGGCGTCCCTTTCTCCACAACTGCATCTGCTGTCCGCAGCCTCTGACTTCAGGGTCTGGAGTCTGGACTCTGGATGCATGCTGGGCAGACTGTCTGGTCCTCAGCCCTCAGGTCTAAGAACTGCCTATCCTTTCTCCAATTCGTGTGCTGCTACAGGTTCAGGTCACCTCCTGCTCATTAGAAGAGTCCTGCAAGTCTCTGCCAAGCCCAGTCTGTTCAGACAGCCTGCGGCCGTTAATCGGACTCCAGTGGAAGCCACGCATCAGACCCTCTGCTGGCAGATAGATCACCTGGGTCTCTCTCATGGCATGGAGTGTGTGTGTGTGGGGGGGGGGTAAGGGAGTTAATTTGCAGTAATCTTGGAGTAGATAAAATTTCCCTGGAACCAAAATTTAACCCCATTTGTATCTTTATGCATCACATCAAACTTCAAACTCTGAAAAATAATCCTTTTTTCCCTTGACAAATAAATGAGAGAGCCACATATATTTTTCCATTCGCCATTTTGCCTTTCTTTTTTACTTTGAGTTCTCTCTTTTGTATGATCTGTAATGTATCTAGCACTCCTCTTTCATTCTCTGGCGGCTGTTCCCTGTTAGGATTAAGCCAGGATCATTCTGTGAAGCCAGACATCAGCCTCCGTGTGCAGAGCTCTGTCTCCTGCAGCCTGCAGTGTCTCATGAGTAGACACATGCGGGGCTCTGGCCACACACCACCAAGCATTGTCTCTAGTTCATGCTCATAGTCCAGGTGTCTGGTCTTTTGCATTTAGGGCTTTTCTTCTAAAAAAACATAGACTTTATTTTTAGAGTAGTTTTAGGTTCACAACAAAATTTAGGAGAAGATACAGAGGTTCTCCATAGACCCCCCCCTACTCACACACTGCCTCCTCCATTACCAAAAGCCCCCACCAGCATGTCACATTTATTACAACTAACAAATGCACAGATGCATCATCACCCAGAGCTTGTAGTTTTCATGGGGCTCTCTCTTCGCACCGTACCTTCTCTGAATCCACATGGAGGTGTAATTGTAGCATCATAGAGACTAGTCCTTGGGGCTTCACCTATTCATCCTTCTTTACCCCTGGCAACCATTGATCTTTTTACTGTTTCCACATTTTTGTCATTTTCAGACATAAGTATGTAGACTTGTCAGATTGGCTGCTTTCATGTGGTAATATACATTTAAGTTTCCTCTGTGTCTTTTGATGGCTTGACAACTCATTTCTTTTTAGTGTGTATCTTAGCCCGTTTTCTGGTGCCATAATAAAATACCTGGGACTAGGTAATTTATAAGGAATAGAGGTTTATTTAACTCAGAGTTCTTGAGGCTGGGAAGTCCAGGAGCATGCCGTAAGCATCTGCTCAGCATTTGCTGATTGCCCTTTTCGCTGGATCCAAACATGGGCGAGGGCATTGCAGGGTGAGGTAGAGCAAACTTGCTAGAGAGAGCTGGCCTTTGTAACAGTCCCTCTCATGAGGACCCTTTAACTCATCAGTCCATTCACAGGCTTTCATGAGTGAACGATCTCATTCATCAAGGCAGATCTCTTAGGAGAAGATCACCTTCCAGAGAGTCCACCTCCGAACACTACTAACGTGTGAATTTGGGAGTTAAGCTTCCAGCATATGAATTTAGGGAACACGTTCACACAGCAGCAGCACTGAATAATATTTCATTGGCTGTACTATAGTTTATTTATCCATCTACTTACTGAAGGACATCTCGTTAGCTCCCAGATTTGGGCAATAACAAATAAAGCTACTATAAACATCTGTGTATGTGTTTTTGTGTGGACATAAATTTTCAACTCCTTTGGAGTAGACCTGAATTTTTAACTCTAATGAGCTCCAGCTATGAATTCTTTCTTTCAGGGCCTGTGCCTTTGGTGTTGCATCTAAAAAGTCCTTGCCAAACCCAAGGCTGTATAGATTTTCTCCAATGCTGGCTTCTAGGAAATACATAGTTTTGTGTTTTACATTGAGGTCTGTGGTCTGTTGTGTGTGTGTGTGTGTGTGTGTGTTGTGTGTGAAAGATGTAAGGTCTGTATCTATATTCTCTTTGTTTTTTGCCTGTGGATGCTTAGTTGTTCCAGCACCATTTGTAAAAAAAGACTAACTTTTCTCCACCGTGTGGTCTTTGTCAAATCAATTGCCTGAGTTTGTGCGGATCTACCCTAGGCTGTCTCTTCCATTCCACTGATCTGTTTGTCTAGTCTTTCTCAAGTACTCTACTGCGTTGACTACTTAGCGTCACAGTCAGCCTCGAGGTAGAGTAGCATCAATTCCCAAGTTCATTCTTCTCTAGTAATGTCGTGTTGCTGTCTCGGGGTCTTTTGCCTCCACATATAAACTTCAGAATCACTTGTTTATATCCGTAAAATAACTTCTGTGCTTCCGGTTACCGTTATATCAAATGTGTAGATCAAGTTGGGAATAACTGACATCTTGACCAAGTTAAGCCTCACTGGCGTGGAATGTCTATTTGTAATTTTCCTCATACAGATCTTGTACGTATTTTGTTAGATTTATACCCAAGTATTTCATTCTCTGGGAGGATGTTGGTGTAAATGGTGTTCTGTTTTCAATTTAAAATTCTACTCATTCATTACTGGTATTAGCGGTACAGTTAACCTTTGTGTATTAACCTTGTATCTTGCAACCCTGCTGTATGATCACATTTTAGTTCCAGAAATTTTTTTGTCAATTGTTTCAGATGTTCTGCAAGGCAATCTTGTCATCCATGAGCAAAGACAGCCTTACTTATTCCTTCCCAATCTGCACACTTTTTGCTTTTCTTGCCTCAGCGCAGTAGCCAGGTCATCTAGTATGTTGTTGAAAAGGAGTGGTGAGAGGGGACATACTTGCTTTGTACCTTATCTTAGGAAAAAAGCTTTGTAATGTTTTACCATTTAAGTAAGATGTTAACTGTAGGTTTTGTGTAGATATTATTTACCAAGTTTAGGAAATTGTCCTTTATTGCTAGTTTATTAAGATTTTTTAAAAAATCATGAATGCATATTGAGCTCTGTTAGAAGCTTTTTCTGTATCTTTTACTATGCCCGCGTGGTTTTCCTTCTTTAGCTTACTGATGTGATTATTCCATTAATTGTTTTCTTCAGATATCCAAACAGCCTTGCATATCTGGAATGAACCCCACTTGGCCACGGTATATAATCATTTTTGTATGTTACTAGATTTGATTTGCTAATATTTTGGGGGGATTTTTGCATCTATGTTCATAAGAGATATTGGTCTATGTTTTTCTTACTTTGCAATGTCTTCATTTGGTTTAGGTATTAGGGAAATTCTGGTCTCATAGAGTAAGTTAGGAAATATTCTTTCTCCTTGTCTCTTCTAAAAGATATTGTAAAGAATTGGTATAATTTCTTCTTCAAATGTCTCAATTCATCTGAGCCTTCAGTGAACTCATCTGAGTCCCCAGTGTTTCCTTTGAGAATGTTATTAATTATCAATTCAATTTCTCCAATAAATATAGGTCTATGTAAATTGTGTGGCTCCTCTTCGGAGAGGGTGGTTGGCATAGCGTACCTTTGAAAGAATTGGTCCATTTCCTTTAGGTTATCAAGTTTGTCGGCATAGAGTTACCCTTAGCATTACTTTATTATTCTCTTGGTTTCCATGGGGTCTGTACTGATGTCCTCTCTTTTCTCTCTGATATTGATGATTTGTGTCCCTTCACTTTTTCATCATTAGCCTGGTTAGAAGCTTGTAGCATTTATTAATCTTTTAAATGAATTAACTTTTTTATTTTGCTGATTTCTCTGTTTCTTCTTTTCAATTTTATTATCTTCTACTATAATTTTCAGTATCTTTTCTTCCACTTACTTTGGGATTTAATTTTTTCTTTTTTTTAGTTTCCTAAAGTGAAAGGTTAGATGATTTATTTTAGATCTTTCTTCTTTTCTAATATTTGCACTCACTGCTATAAATTTCTCTCTATGCTATTACATTTTTGCATTCCACAAAGTTTGATAAGTTGTATTTCATATTTCTTTACTTCAAAGTAGTTTTAAATGTCTCTTGAGATTTCTTCTTTGATCCATGTTTTATTTTAAAATGTGTTGTTTAATCACCACATTTTTGGGATTGTCCAGCTATGAAGGCAGATCTTGTTAAAAAAGAACAGAATATGGTGGTATATTTTGAAGTGGTTCATTTTCTTCTTTCCCTCCTCAAAGGATGAGGGGATTTTTTTCCCAGGGTTTCATGTAATGAGGAGATTAAGCTCCTAGAAGTAAAACTCACAGAATAACTGGGTCCCCTGGAGTTTCCAGCCCTCAGGCTTGTCCACAGTGAGCCTCCAGCAACCTATCAGTTACAGTTCAGGGGTCCACACCTTGGCACTGGTTCCTGAGGAAGTTTATGCTTGGGACTTTCTGCTCTAGCAAGGTGATTCTCCATGTTAACCTATTTATCTCTCCACTCTTGGGGGCAGTAGTTTGCTATATCATCCCATCTCTCTGTTGCACCTAAGAAGAATTGTGATTTTCGGTTTGTTTACCTTTTTACTTGCTGTTAGGAAAAAGTGACAAATTCTAGTTTCTTCCATGCCGGACCAGAAACCAGAAGTCTTACAATCTGTAGTTGGTGTTCTCGGGGGGAGCATGTTATAGAGGAAATCTGTGGCGGAGCCTGACCCTGTGTCATCAGTGATGGTGGTAGGATTGTGTGAGTGTTAATTGTGATGTGTCAACTTGACTTGAGCAAGAACCACCCAGCAGATCAGTGAAGCCCCAGGTGTGTCTGTGGATGACTGACATGTAGGCTGCAAACTGAGAAGGAAAGTCCCATCCTAGATGTGGGTGACACCACCCAGTAGGCTTGCAGCCTGGATGGGATAAAAAGGGAAAGAAGGGAGTCTGCCCTTTTCTTCAGTGAAGCTCCTTTCTGTCCTGCCTTCAGATGTTGATCGCTGTTGCTTCAGGCTTCCAGCACAGACTCTTTAGCCTTCCAATGTGGACTCTGGCTTCCCACACAGACTCACACCACTGATTCTGCCCTCAGCTTCCAGGCCTTTGGCCTGTGACAGTTACTGGATTCTCTGGCTCTCCAGAGTGCGGATGGCCATTTTGGATTCTTCTACCTCTGATTCCACAGACAAGCAATTCCCCTTCCAATCCTGTAAGCCTACTTAGTGAATTCCTCGTCTAATTGTACATATTTTTCATATTGATTCTGTTCCTCTAATGAGCCTTAACTAGTACAGGTGGGTCAAAGGAAGGACTGGTAGGGGTCGGGGAAGTTAATTTGGTTTCATGGTGCACTTGCCTGAATTCAGATGGTGCATAGGTGTGATTCAAATTTCACTCCCCTATACTCCACCCAGATGTGCATTTCCTATAGGGAAGTTGGAGCAGAAGGAACAGAAGAAAAAAAAAAAAATAAGATACCATATCCACCATCTTCAGCTATAAAACACTTTTAAAGGTGATTGTGATGATTTCCTAACCCAGTCTTTATTACATAAAATAGGTGCTAGTAAACGTGTGTGTCAGCCTGAGGTGGGAGCCTGCCAGCGGCCTCAAAGTTGGCTTCTTATTGGATTTTCTTGGCTTCTCCTCCTCTAAGCCACATCTGTCCCCAGAGGCAGGAGTGCAAAGGCTGAGTAGGAAGTGTGATTTAGCAGAGATGTGGCCCAGCAGGGCTACACGAGTAAATGTCCAGTAAATGCTGGATCTGAGTCCAGTGTTCTGTTTATCTCAGACTATACATGAAAGAGAAAAAGGGAAGATTCATTTCTGGGCTCTGTATTCTGTTCCATTGCTTTCTGTTATTGGTTTTGTGCCAGTACCCTGGTGTTTTGAATACAAAACTGTAGTGCATTTTGAAATCAGGTATTTATGCCTTAAACTTTGTTCTTTTTGCTCAAGATTGTTTTTCTTAGGATCTTTTGCAGTTCTGTAAGGATTATTTTCTTTGTTTTGGTGAAAAATGTCATTGGAATGTTGATAAATTTGCAGTGAATCTGTATTTTGGTTTATGTAGTATTGACATTTAAAAAATATTAATCATTTCACCCCATGAACATGAGATGACTCTTCATTTATTTATGTCTGTTTCAATATCTTTCATTAATGCTTTATGCTATTCAATGTACAAGCCTTTCACCATTTTGGTTAAATTTATTCTTAACTCTTTAATTTTTTCAGTGCTATGGTAAATTAGAATGTGTTCTTCATTTCTCTTCTGGACAGTTTATTGTTAGTGCAAGAAATACTATTGATTTTTGTAGGGTGGTTTTATGTCATGCAACTTTACTGAATTTGTTTACTAGACCTAACAATTGTTTTAGTGGAGGCTTTAGGGTTTTCTAAATATAAGATTATATTATCTACAATTTAACTTCTTCCTTTCTATTATACATGCTTTTTATTTCATTTTTCTTGCCTAATTGTTCTGGCTAGGACTTCTGGTATACATTGAATAGAAATGTTACAAGTGGGCATCTTTTCTTGTACCTGATCCTAGAGGAAAAGATTTTAACTTTGGTGTTGAGTATGTTAGTTGTGGTATTTCATATATGAACATTATATTGAGATGTATTCTTTCTATACCTAATTTGTTGGAAGTTTTTACTATGAAAGAATGTTAAATTTTGTCAAATGCTTTTTCTTCATCTACTGAGATGGTCTTTTAAGTTTTTTATTCATTCATTCATTTTTATTGGTGCATATTAGTAACACAGAATAATAATATCTATTTTGGTGTATTCGTATAAGTGCATGCATGTAACATAATCTGATTATTTTCATCCCTGTTACCTCTCTGTCCCTTTCCTCTCCTTTTTTCTCATTGCATTCCCCATCTCTACCTTTTAGTTCTTTATCTCTCCTCTATTTTATTATTTATTTATTTACTTATAGGTTGCTCATATAAGGAACACATGTGATATTTAACTTTCTGAGACTGGCATGTTTCACTTAACATGAAGATTTCCAACTCCATCCATTTGCCTACAAAATGACATGATTTTGTTCTTCTTTATTGCTGAATAATACATCATTGGGTGTATATACTATATTTTACTTATCCATTCATTGGTTGGTGGGCATCTAGGCTCTTTGTGTAGCTCAGGTACTATGAATTGTGCCCCTGTAAACATGGATATGCAAGGATCACTATAGCAAACTGTCTTTAATTCTTTTGGGAATATACCAAGGAGTATAGCTGGGTCAAATAGTATATCTATTTTTAGTTTTTTGAGAAATCTCCATACTTATTTCCATAATGGTTATAATAGTTTACTAAGTGTTCATTTTGTTCCCTGCATCTTCGCCAGCATTTATTGCTTTCTGGATTCTTGATGATATCTGTTCTGACTGGGGTGAGATGGAATTTCAGTGCAGTTTTGATTTGTATTTCCTTATGGCCAAAGATGTTGATCATTTTTTCACATACTTATTGGCCATTTACACTTCCTTCCAGAAATGTCTTTAGTTCATTTATTGATTGGGCTATTTTTGTGTTAATTTTCTTTAATTCTTTATGTTCTTTATGTATTATAAATCTTAATCCTCTATCGGAAGTGTAGCTAGCAAAGATTTTCTCCAATTTTGTACATTGTCTCTTCACTCTGTTAATTGTTTCCTTTGCTGTGCAGAAGTTTGTTGGGTTTTTTTTTTTTTAACTTGGAATGGTTCCATTTGTTGAATTTTCATATTGTTTCCTGTACTACTGGAGTCCTATTCAGGAAGTCTTTGCCTGTGGCTATGGTTTCAAGTGTTTCTCCTATATTTTCTTCCAGCAGTATCAAAGTTTCTGGTCTTATATCTAGGTCTTGACCCATTTAGATTTGATTTTGGTATAGGGTAAGAGGTAATGATCTAGTTTCAGTCTTCTGAGTATGGACATCCAGTTTCCTTAGCACTGTTTGTTAAAGGGGATGTCTTTTCTCCAGGGCAGGTTTTTGGTTTCTTTGTCCAAAATCAGATGACTGTATGTGGATGGGTTTTTGGTGTCTTCTGCTCTCTTCCCTTGGTCTACATGTCTGTTTTTGTGCTAGTACCATATTGTTTTTGTTACTACAGCTGGGTAGTATAATTTGAGATCAACTATTGGGATGCCTCTTTTAGCTCAGGACTTCTGTGACTATTTTGGGTCTTTTGCGATTCCACATGCATTTTAGGATTTTTTTTTCTAGTTTTTTGAAGAATGTTGTTGGTATTTTAATAGGGAAGGCACTGAATCTGAAGAGTGCCTTTGAGAATATGGCCACTTTAACAATGTTAATTCTGCTAATCAATAAATAAGGAAAATCTTTTCATTTTTTAATGACTTCTTCAATTTCTTTCTGCAATGTTCTATAGCTTCTGTAATAGAGGTCTTCCACATTCTTGGTTAGATTGATTCTTAGTGTTTTTAAAGAAGCTATTGTGAATAAATCATTTTCTTGATCTTTTGTAATGCGTTCATAATTGGTATAAAGGAAAGCTACTGATTTTTGTGTCTTGATTCTGTATCCTGGATCATGTGGTTTTTGTCTTTTATTCTGTTAGGGTTTTTTTTTTTTTTCTTTTTTTAAGCAATGAATTATTTACCTTTAATCTCTTTCCTCCACTCGCTCACTGCCAACCATTCCCAGAGGTAATTATAATCTTTTTTCATTAGTACATGTTTGCAGTATGTAATAATAACATTCATCAGAGTGGGAAATTACATTTATGTAACACATTTTAATTCTTTTTATTTACTATTTTCTCTTCTCCCTCTTCCTTCCCTCCATCTCTAAGTCCCTTTCCCATTTGCAAAAATAACCTCCCTGTTTCCTATTATCTTACCTCTTATTTTGCTCTTTAAATATTTACTCTTTGGGTTTCTCATATAAGAAAGGCTATGTGATAGTTAAACTTGTGTGTCTAATTTATTTCACAAATATTATGCTCTCAAGGTACATCCATTTTCCTATAAATGACTCAAATTTATCTTTCTTTATGGCACAGTAGTACACTATTGTGTATAAACACAACATTTTTGAAATTCACTTATCTATTGATGGACATATAGGCCACTTTCAAGATTTAGCTATTATGAGTTGTGCTACTATAAACATGGGTATGCATAGATCACTGTAATATGGTGATTAGCTTTTACAGACATAATTTACTGTTTTGTTATGTATGTCAGAGTTTAGAGGTAATACTCTTGTATTGTGAGTTTTTAAATTATTGAAATTGTATAAGGCATAAGATTTAAGAGACAATATATTCTTATATTGTTTTACAATTATTGAAATTGTGTGATACTTTACACACTGTCTTAGTTCAGACTGCTGAAACAAATGACCATAGAATAGTGGTTTATAAAAAACAAATTTGTCTCTCAAAGTTGTGGAGACTGAAAGTCTGGTACTGGTGAGGGCTTTATTTTGGGTTGCAGACTGCTGTTTACTCACTATGCCTTTACATGACAGAAAGAGGGCAAGAGAGCTTTCTGGAATCCCTTTTACAAGGCTTCTATTCTCCTTTATGTGGGCACCACCCTCGTGAATCAATTATGTATTTCTGCAAGTTTCCACCCCCTAATACCACAGCCTTGGAAGTTACGAGTTGAATGGATGGATTCGGGGAAGACATAAATACTAATTTGCAATTTGCTTTGTACATGTTATATTTTTAAGACATACCTGTGACAATATGCATGACTCTAGATCACATATTTTGATGGTTGGAAGTATTTGATCTTATTAATATAATATGATTTTTAAGTTACTCTGTTGGTTGGCAGTTTAACTTGTTTTCACTTTTTGGTAATATGGGGGTGAAGAGGCCCTCAGGATTAAAGTTCATAAATCCTGTTGTTACTGGGTTCTGGGGTTTGGAATGCTCTTTCTAGAGCTGTTTTCTAGGTTCTTGCTATCCTGAACAAATAATTGGTCAAGATACATGAAAGAGGTTGTACGGTTTTACATTTATTAAAGGTATTAAAGGAGGAAAACAGTTTGCTCTACAGAGTGGGAGTGGGGCACTTAGGAAGCTTACATTGGCCATGTGCTTTATGGCGGCCATCTTTTGTATCTCTCACTCCTTAGGCTGGTGTCAGATCTAGGGCTCAGGTGCAGGGATTATAATTGTTTTTCTGCACATGTCCTGGATCTCCATGATTGACAGGTCATGTCCACCTTGTCATGTCCAGCTGGCTAGCCATGCCCTATCTTCTGCCTTACTGCTACATAAAAGCTTCAACTTTACTAGCTGTAGTCAAGTGATTCTCTAATTCATATCACCGGAAGCAGGGGTAGTAAGCAATTTTACATTCTAATCACTTTGCTAAGACTTAATATTATGAGACTTATTTCCTAAAAATATGTCAACTCTTGCTTATTAAGTATAAATGCCATAATTAATCACACAATCATCTAGTTCCAACACACCTGTCACGCTGTATTATAGGCATCTGAATAACAACTAGCGTATTGTATTACTGTCACTGCATTGCATCACTTAATGATGCCAGGGTTCCTATGTGCTCATTTTTGTGTCCCCAACACCTAGAACAGTGAATACTGACAGTCACACAGTCAATGCTCAGTGCACGTATATTGATGAAAACATAAAAAATGAAGGGATCAAAGAGCAGAATGATCAGGGAAGGCTTTGCGAAGGGGTTGGAATCAAAAGTGAACGAAAACGGAAACCTGTAAACGCTAGTACCTTACAGTGTCATCCAATACAGACACTTTTGAAAATTATATGGCAGAATCTACTAAAGCTGTGTGTGCCCCGTGACCTACTAACTCCATTGTCAATAGTGCCATGTGTATATGAGCAGGAGAAGCAGACCCTGGGTGTTCACTGTTTGTAAAAGCCCCAAAGTGGGTACCAGGCAGACACCCATCTGTAGTAGAACCAATAAATAAGAACGTATATCGCACACTGGAATACAGACCGTGACAAGGATGAATGATGTGTAGCTGCAAACAGCAATATGGGAGACTCTCCCAATATCAGTTTGAGTGAATGGCACTGTTGCTCAAGCCGCCTGTGCTGTGCAATTCCGTTTACCTAGAGTTCAAAACCAGGCAAAACATTATTTTTGGTAAGGAGTAGATCTTCACTAGAAGGGAGACCAGGAATGTTGCTAATGTACCTTTTATTTATTTTGTGTTGTAAAATAAATATTAAGAAATTCCATTTTTAAAAAGTATACCATTCAGTGAGTTTTGACAAGATCTAGACCATTTCCGTCAGCCCGTCCCAGAGCGCTCCATCAGAAGCCTTATGGTTCTATTTCTTAGTCTTGCTTATGGCTGTTGGTTATATAGATGTGTTCACTCTGCAAAAATTCACTGAGCTTGCGCTGAATGTGTGCACTTTTCTGAGTGTAAGTTGTACTTTAATACAGTATTGAGTGTTTTTTCTAAAAGATTGACCCAAAGAATGGTTACAGGAAGGCCAGCTGTGTAGCAGAGGGTATGGGGGAAGAGTTATGGGGAAGACAATTGGAATGGGATGGTATAGAAATGGCAGACAGGAGTGGAACAGAAAGCGGATCTGCTAGCTTTATGTCAAGATCCAATTTTCTGCATTTGCTGCAAGTGGGTGGTGTGGACCAGCCTTGATCTGCCCTACTGTCTCCCTGTCCGTTAATCACAGGAGAGAGTGCTCAAGAGGGGCTCAGTAGTGGGCTTCTTCGCCTGACACAGAGTGGCAGGTGGCCCTGGTGTCCATTCAGTAATATACTCAGTTGAGGAGCCTGAAAGTTCTTGACAGAAAGTCCTGCACTCTATAGCACCCAGCTCTGCTCTATTTGGATTGAAGGAACCCAAGTCACAAGGTGGCTCTGAGACTTCGGACCTTTGCAAATCCCTCCCCGGTGGTCTTCCGGGAGCAGGGTCTGGCCAGCCCCATGGGGGAGATGTGCAGGCCCCTTGGGTTCCCACCCCCCAGAACTTGCTTTGCTCCTGTTGACAGCAGGGATAATGAGTCACCTCCCCAAGGAGAATTTCATTCTGGGAGACCTTGGCTTTTTTTCTTTGTTAACCCCTTCCTTTCTCTGTCTCCATTTACTGAGCTCTCTAAAGAGAAAGGGGAAAAAAGACAAAACAAAAACAACGACCAAGAAACCCTAAAATACAAAACACCAGAACAGTTGGGTGGAGAGGGGCATAGAGGAGGGTTCCACTAGGCAAAGTGAAAGTGCATGGCTAGTGATATAAAACTTTAAAGTGGTGCTTGTTAAAATTTGCTAAAATTCTGTTTCACTGAGGAAGGAAAGACGTACTTCATTTAGACAGTTCTCTTCCATGGCAAATAAATCTAAGATTTAGCCATGACCTTTGTGAAAAATAAACTTAACTGCACAGAAAAAAATCTTTCTTTTTAAAAAGTAAGACTTGAAATTTTTATATCCTTTGAGTCATATTCTTGAAGCAATTGGGTGATTAATTCAAGAAATGTTACTTTCCCAATTCAAACATGACATTTTGAAAACCATCCATGAATTACATGCTTCAAGAATGAAAGGCTTTTCTGTGCCATTTAAAAGATTTTTTCATTTTGAGGGCATTCATGAATATCTATAAGGGTGCATTTATTACTCCCAGAACAGATAGAAAATTAGCAAAGTCATAAAATTCTTACCCAACTTTGCTATTGCAGCTGTGTCTCAACCCAGTCCCTTGCCAATTCCCCTGCCACTAAAATGGCTAAGGATGATGTTATTTTTGCCATTACAGGCAAAGCACTGCTATTTGTGTGTTGGCTTTCCAGATCTCTTAAGTGGAGATCTAAAAAAAAAATTATCTGTAGCTAAAGTTTGTTCTTCTGCTAGGGTTCAACAAAGAGCTGCTAGTCCCATAAATTTGTCCCAATAAATCTTACCTTCTGATCCTAGAAAATATCTCTCTTCTAATCCCATACGGTAAACCAACTCTAAACCTAGGAAAAGCGACTGACTATAAACTTTCTGCCTTAATTTACACTACTGTGTGCAGGATCTGTACACAGGGACATATGTTTCTGCATATACCTACCCAGTAATTACTGAGGCAGGCCTTTAATTTGTCTTTAATTGTGCAGGGATAATGGTGATGACCCACACATTTTTCCATTGGAAATTGTAAATAGATTGCTAAGAGAGAAATTTGCCCTGTCCTCTCCTCATGAACCCCACTTCCTGGAAAGCTTTTTTGTAACTCTTTTGTATACCAGGACAGAGTTGATGCTCCTGGGGTTTTGATCACTGTCACTTAGGTGACTTGAGCAAACTGGGGTCCTTGGAGTAGCACTGGCCTACCAATAGTCTGTAAGGAAATGGATTCTAAAAGTGTAGAATTTCTAAGGAAAAGTGTATAAAAACTTGTAGAGTTTGTGCTTTTGGTATGGAGTGTCCCCCAGAGACTCATGTACTGAAGGCTTGGTCCCCGGCACAGCAGTGTTCGGAGGGGGCTGGATCCTGAGGGTACTGACTTCATCAGTGGATTAATCCACTGACGAGTTTGTAGCTGAGTTATTAGGATGTGTGGCCCTGCTGGAGGAAGGCGGTCACTGGGGCGCCTTTGAAGGGGGTGTCTTGTCTCCATCCCCGTATGCTCTGGCTGTATCCTTCTCTGCTTCCTGGCTGCCATGAGGCGAGCAGCTTTCTCGGCTGCAGCCTGCCATGATATTTCTGCCTTGCCACAGACCTAAAAGCAATGGGGTCCTGCCTGTGAAATGAAATCTCTGAAATTGTGAGTCGCATTTCTCAGGTATTTGTTCACGGCGATGAAAATCTGACAGGTGGTGGTATTTGGTAGAGTATTTTTCTAGCTGTTGAATCTAATTATACAGTTTGGGAATTCATTTTTATTGTGTAAAAACCTCAGCAGTATTGAAGTCTAGTAGCGCTCCTTTGTCTGACCAGAATGAGGCTGGCTTTTCTTTTTTGATAGATCTAGCATCTAAAACAAAACTTCATCTTCAAATACCCAAAATGACAATCAGAGTAGGCTTTTTCCCCTCATGGTACGGGGGATTGAATCCAGGGCCTTTGCACTGAGCTACATCCTTACCCCTTTTTACATTTTGTATTTTGAGAGAGAGTCTTGCTAAGCCACCAAGTTACCCAGGCTGGGATCAAACTCCCAGAATGCTGAGATTGAAGTGTCACCATGCCCAGCTATAAGCTGATATCTGAATAGCAACCAATAAATATTAAAGCATGAAGTGATTGTTTTAGGGGGACTCCTTCAGAAGCATGCCCCAAGAGAAGAAGCTGCATAAGTAGATCATTTGTGGGATCATTCCAGTAAGTTCTAGCAAGGAGGTGGGGAGGAGAGACAGAGAAGGGCGGGAAGCCAATAAAGCATGTATTAGCAAGCGGGTCACCACCACTGCAATGGAACTCTGTTCCTCTGGGTATAATATTGTACTACTGGGTTTCGAATTGTACCTCTCCGTAACTGCACCACTTGAGGAGTTCGGGAGCTGGAGTGTTTGTCCACTGAGTACCCGTCAGTCAGCTGTTCCATGATCCTGGGGGTGATGTTAACTCCCTGGCACCTCCAATCTGCTTCTGTGCAAGCCAGATGGGCTCGAGAGATCTGTCAGGCAAAGGTTTGCTGGAGCTGCTTGTTGAAAGTTGGACTAAGCTGAACGTGTACCAGAAATGCTAAGGGGTGCTGACACCCCTGCCAACACCTAGGTAGGATTGGTGGGGGGTTCTTATCCCAGTTTACAGATCAGGAAACCGAGGTGAAGTTGAGCACTATAATATGACATGGAAGACAAGAGAGGTGAGAAGGTTCTCTCCCTTTGGTCACCTGCTTTGGGTCCATCCAGAGACCCTTCTGCTTCCTTTCCTGCCATGTGTAATCAGGGGACTGGTGGTCCACCCCTGGGGCACAGAATGGCACGTGCTCACACAGCCTATTTCTGCTTCCTGGACCCCAAGTGGCTCACTACCCTTACGGAACAGTATGGCATGAAGCAGTGACCCAGACAGTGAGTAGTGATGGACAGTACTTCTCTGCCTGACTTACAGAAAGCTTTGTACATATTCTCCCTGTTCTTTGCCTTTGGAGCAGGATGACCTCCAGGGGATCCTAGAGAGTCACGCCTTGAGGGTGGCAGAGTGACAGATGAAAGGAGCCTGGGTCCTAGGTCATTGCTCAGAGGAGAGGCACTTAGCCAAGAACACACTCATTAGACTCTCACTGTGTTATCCCATTGTGAGTTCGAGACTTACTGATTACAACAACTAGTGTCACCTCAGTGTCATACAAGTGAGATCAAAATCTGTCTTTATATGACTTATCTCAGATTTGAATGTCCTTTCAACTGTCTACCCTCCAATTCTAACTGGAACATTCATCAGAGGCTCTCACTGCTCAATGTGTTATCTCTTATTACTCAGTGGAACTTCTAATCTGCCTTGTCTACATTTTCTGCCTTAGTGTCTGTCCTGCCAGGGAACTCATCATCTCGAAGGCAATGCGTCTCATTGCCAGCCAATTCTCTTTGCAAAAAACTGTCTTCCTAGTATCAGAAACCAAATCTGCTTCCCTGACGTATGGACCCATTGAGTCTCTCTGCATTAGTTCAGTTGCATGCATAGCATTTCTTCAGATGTGAACAAAACTTCTCATTCCATAATTAGATGAAGATCCTAAATATAAATATCCTAATGCATCTAATGCATGAAAGGCAATGCATCTAAGCTGTAAATAATTCATTCTAAAGTGTAAGTGACTGATGAGGGCTTTTTCATAAGAACAGGATTTTTATGTAGAGCACTTAAGGTCACGATTACCAAATATACTAGGTATGAAAGGACACCAAAAATCTGATCTTTTTTGTAGGAAGAGCACCAGGATAGGAAATGAAAGATGAGTCCAATATGATGTTTTTGAGCTTTGGTTTCTTATCTAGAAAAGGAATAATTTGCATGATAAAGTAGTTCTGCTCATTACTGTAACTGCAGAATTTTGTTTGAAAGTGGCCTTGCTCACCTGAGCTGTCTTAAGCCTTTGCTTGGTGGTTTCTTAGCTCAGTTTTCTTAGCTCAGTGGTTTTCTTAGCTTGTGTGGACAAATAGCCAGATGTGTGTCAGTGGATTTCAGTCACTTAGGACTTAGTAGACACTGTCGGTGCCAAAGATGCTGACTTATACCAGCCACCACTGTGTCAGTCCATAAGCCTTTTGTGCGCACCCAGGTTGGATTTTCTCTGCCCTGGCTTGCTTCACTAGGGCTATTTATGGTACTTGTATCAAAAATCAAGGATGCAGGTAACACATTTTATTATGATTTTATTATATATTCTCTTTTCCTGGAGTTTTGCAAGTAGGATATTGCATAGGAACCCACTCTTCACTTGCCCTAAGCTTTACCCTACAGAACCAAAACCATCTTACAATTGCTTGATGCGCAAGACCCAGTGACTCAATAAATACTTTACAAAAATAATGCAGTTTTCTTCTTTCTTAAAACATAAAAAAATTCAGATTTCCCAGACTTCAGTTTCCCCTTCCCCTTTTATATTTATTTACTGGGGACATACCGGTGGAGAAAGAATTGTTAGATGAAATGAGGTCCATGTTCTTTTTACATTTCTTTTGCTTTTTTCCTTCAGAAAAGTGCTAGTCTTTTTACGTCTGAACTTTCTGCAGTCTTCTGAACCAAGTAAGGTCTGAGCAGAAAGTCTACTGCTTGGGGACCTTTTAGTAAAATCATAGCATTATGCTAACATTCATCTTTCATTTTAAAGCCTATTTAAAACCAGGGCTCAGATTTGCCCCTAAAAAACCCATTTACCTCCCTACCCCTTACCCAGTCTGAGGCAAGAGAAATTTGGAATCTGAGACTCCAGCAAGGTGCCGTATGACTACATAACATTTGGTTGAAGGTGGGCATTTTCTTGTTTTGAAATGCTTTCATCACGCTATTTCTCTGTAAGGAAACCATTGCAAAATTCCTTTTCTCTCCCACTTCCCTAGGCCCCACTCTGTGTGATTCTCGCAGAGGCGATTAAATAGCTTTACAACGACAACTCCAGAGAAAAGGTTAAGCGTAAGTCACATTCGTATTAAATAAGTTATATATAAAAACTGCTTATAATGTTTACAACTTCAGTCTCTTTCCTCCTTTGCGTGTCTGCAAACACTGGATCACACCCGACGCCTCCAGGGTTCCTCTTCCGTCTGCTCAGGTGTCCCCAGCTCCTGCTCACGTGGCCACCCCCACGGAGGTCTGTGCACTGTGAGGGTGGCTTCCCACCGCCGTGGTGTGGGCGTGCTGCTGCACAGCTCTCGTGTAATTTATAAAAAATACATGTGGCATATACACATATACACTTTCAACACATGGGCAGACCCGGGTGATCAGCGCAGTAGGACTGTGCCTCAAACCTGGAGGCAGCGCCACGCACTGCGCCGTCGCATCAGTACTCTCTGGCCTCCTGAAACTGCCTGATATAGTCCTCGTCTGAGGGGCTCTCAGTACACTTCTGCCCGTTGTTGGGCGGCCGCGCCTCGTTGTACCTGCTCCAGTCGCCCTTGCAGATGATCCAGGGCAGGACGTCCACCTTGTAGTGCAGCTCAGCTGAAAACTCAGTGCTGATGAGGTTGGGCGTCCCCGCCCCTTTGCCCCGCGTGATGAGCTGCATGTTGTCTCCGTAGCAGCAGTGCTGGGCGGCCAGCGTGGTGCTCTCCAGTGAGAGCATGGACCGGATGCAGTAACGGGCTGTGGGCTTGTAGATCTCCAGCTTCTCTTTGGGTCCGCTGGCGTCCTTCCAGCGGAAGTCCTTGTGCTTGATGCGGTCGAAGATGTCAGCCGTGCTGTAGGCCACCTCGGTAGGGTATGAGCAGGGGCAGCTGGGCAGGTCATTGATCACCTTCTGCATGTACTTCTTTAGAAATTCGCTTTTGCAGCTCATCCATCGCTCACAGCTGTCCGTGTCTAGAAAAGCCCAGAGAGAAACTGTCTTGCCACATGCAAAACCAGGTGGCCAGGGGACAGAGAAGCCAGCAGCTTCCCTCCTAGAGTCAGGGATCCCTGCAGGCACCGGGAACCAGCAGGCTGGGGGGCGGGGAGTAGGTACGGTGAGGGGTGGGGATGGGAATGGGGGGGATCTCCTCACCCCTGAACTCGGGAACCTCTTTGTTTACAAGACATCTTCCCAATCCCCCACTTTATATTATGACAAAATTTTGAACACACAGAAAAACTTATCTAATGACTACCCAAAGATTCCATCTTTGCTCTAGCATTTTAAAAATCATGTAGAAAATGTATATTATTACCTCTGAGTTGTAGTAGGCATCTAAAAAACCCACAAAAACTCAAAATCTAAAAATAGGATATTTTCTTAGATAACTATAGCCTCTTATTATCAACCCTAAGAAAATGAACAATAATCTAGAGAGCTGCATTTTTAATTTCCTCTAAAATAGGTGGTGATGTGATGGAAAAGGCTTCTAAGGGACATTGATAGTCCTGAATTTTATGCTTGCTGTTCATGGACTGGTTGAAGTCAGAGCTGAACGCCCAACCTCTTAACTTTAGGCGACTGATAATGACTATGCAAACTCATATGCCGAGGTAGCTCGAAGAAGAAGGGGGCTTAGTAGGCCAAAATGCAGTAAACTGTAAGCCCGAGTCAGAATCTGTCCTGGCGTATCATGCTTGGTACTTACAGTATTTTAAAAAATATCGCTTACTTGCAAACAATGAAGAATCAGCTGATTCCAATCATAATTGTGGACTCTGCTTCATTGGACAAACCACAGATGTGTCTAGCTGGTCCTGCACTGGCCCAGGGAAACAACTGGCCCCATGAACAGGATGGGAGGTGGTGCCCCCCTGGACAAGGCAGGAGTCCCCAGCTCTGCACAGCCGCCTGACCCTTCACTGCTGCTCCTCTTGGTCATGCAGGCCTCAGAGTCCAGGAGCTCCGGTTTAGAGAACATCCCAGTTTGGCCCTCATGGACGCTGAGGCAGAGATTCTGGTGGGACTGGCTTCTTGGGAGGTGATTCCAGGACAGAGCAGCCAGGCAGCAGGAAAGGGAGAGCAGCCGACACGGGGTGTAGCTCAGACAGGTGAGGGGAAAATAGCCGCGGATGTTCCCAAGTTCCGGGGAGATGAGCATGTCCCGTCGTAGGCCCTTTTTGTGATCTGGGCAAGAACTTACTGCAAAGAACCCCTTTTCCCATAGGACCTGGATGAGCCTCACATCCTGCCCCCCTTTTACCCGTGACAAGCCCAGACACAGACCCTGAAGATTCCTTTTTTTTGCTTCATAAGTGAGTAGCTGAACTACACATTATGTCCCCACTACTGATGAAAACAAAATAACCTTAACCAAACCTTGATTTATTTCCTTTCTTCAAGGCCCCGGGCTTTGACTCACCCTCAACCTGAAGGAGCACATAGCTGCTCCTTAAGGCCCCTCTAAGAAAACAGGCTGTCCGCCTCACCACCCTGTATCCCGCTTTCCCACCCTGAGCTCTTTCCAGCCTTATCTCCTGCTCTGTGGGAGTTCTCTTGGCCTGGCCCTGGGCAGGCTTGCAGACCTTGTGGTCACAGTATGGGCCCTGTTGCAGGAATAAGGAGACAACACCCCCAAGTCTCTCCTTACTAGCTCTGGCTGCATTTTTATTTATGGGGTCCAGGTATTCATCCCTCAGCTCTTATTATCACCCTTGGAGCCTGCTCCTGACTTGCCCCTGCCCTGCAGTCATGGAGAGATGGGCTTAGGGGCGAGAGACACCCTCAGGCAAAGAAATAAGGGGGCTGCAGTTGAAAGTCAGGCTGGGGTACAGGGACAAGGTGCAGGAGGAAGAGATATGGGTGGGTCACCAACAGCATCTGCCTCTGTGGGCTGCAGTGGGTAAGTTGAGGTGTATTCAACTAAGGAAGCCAGGAGTGGTAGAATCTGGGGTGCCTAAAGGAAGACAAAGGTAAAAAGCCAATGTTCAAACACACGGGGGTGTGTGGCACAGTGCTGGTCCTGAGCCGTGGCAGGCGTGGGTGACTGGCTAACCTGCAGCTTCCAGCAAGGAGCTCCTTTGGTTCTACTATGGTCCACCCTGCGGGTCATTCGCCCCCGGGGCTGTCTGGGCTTGGACACATATTCCTTTTTATTGGAGCAGAAAGTATAGGGAAACGAGACTGTTGGTGTCAGATCATGGAGGTCTTGTTCAGTTTAGGCCTATTTAGAGAGCACTAGGGAGCCACCAAAAGTTGGTGAGTGGCAACTATTTGAGCTATTTATTAACTGAGGTATGGAGCAAGAACATGAATTCAGTGCTGATATGAGTAAAAGCCCAGGTGAGACGCCCTGGTGTGGGGCGGTGATCAGAGGGTTAGAGGTGTCAGGACTTGGTGGCTCTGAGTTGGGAGGGAAGCGAGGAAGGCTTGGAGTCAGATATCTGGGAGGCTGCTGATGTTACGAGTGGGAATCAAGTGGTCGGACAAGGGCAGCCTGGAGCAGGCTCAGGGTCTCACGAGTAAAATGAAGAGGAACCTGCCAAGGCCGGGTGTGAAGTGGAGCATGCGGGGTCTCACGCCGAGCTGCCTGGCATCGACTGAATCCCAGCAGCTGCTTACTAGCTCTGCAAACTGAGCGAGCTTTACCTCACTGGAGTCTGGTTTTCTTGCTTTTAGATTTCTCCTAAAAATAGCACTTCTCATAAAATTAGGGTGAAGACGAAATGGGAGGCAATGGAGAAAGAATACAGGACAGTGCCCAGGGCATGGCTAGCTGTGGCAGGTGGTGGCTCCTTTTGGCTCTGAGTGCCACGATCCCGTGGCTGTGACCTCCTGTCTGAGCTGTCATGGACACGATGACAGCTCCCTCGTAGGCAGCTTCTGCACAGCCCACAGGATCTCTCTGGGAGATCAGTGTTCGAGAACAAAATTCATGAGGCTCCAGAAAATGGCACTGTATTTCCCTTGCAGGGTGGCCAGTCATGCTAGCTCGTGCACCTTCGGGGCATCCCCTGACTTCTTTTAAATTGTCATCGAGTTTACGTGGGGTGTTCAGCATGGTGGGCTCATGCCAAATGCTTTATGAACGTTAGCTCATTGCGTTCTGCAGTAGCTCTGGGAGGTGGGCACTGTTACCTCTTTCTATTTCACAGATCAGAAAACTGGAGGTAGTGCTGGGTTAAGAAACTTGACCTTGAGCCCATCCACCTTTTCCTATCTCTGCTTTGCTCATCTTTGGCTTGCCCTTCTGTGTCCTCATTCTGTGCCATTCTTGGCTCTGGAAGGTTAGTCTATCTATCAACAGCCTCCACCACCCCTGATCTCTATGTGGGCCGAGCCAGTGGCAGGACCCAGTGAGAGGCTAGATAGATGGAAGCTTGTGGGTTTAGGCTATTTCCGTGGCTCCTCTCTTTCTGTTGCTTGTTATCCACATCCTTCTGCGAGCCAGGACTGCTGTCTGGTGGCCCTCTTGCTGGGTTCTGCTTACTGCTCCTTCGCCGGTCCCTTCAGGCCATGAATTGGTAAGGGCTGCCCATGGTCGTTGGCCTTGGAGTTCTGTACAACCCCTGCTTGGTTTCCCTCCACCCCCCTCATATCTTTGCAAACAGTCCTTCACCAAATGCCCCCCAATTATTTAGGCTGAGTGTGCCATGTTCTTTCCCTGGGTGATGCACCAGGTCTACTCAGCTGTGGTGGCATTAGCCACATACTAAGTGTGGCCTCAGGCACCTGGACTTACTTTGCAATAAGGCAAGAAGCTGCCTGCCTGTGGAGGACCCTGAGAAGTTCTCTACTCCAAACAGACTGCTTTCCATTTTACATAGATCTACACCTTTCAAGTCATTTGTTTTACATCAAATGCATGTCTGGAGGAGGCTCCTGTCATATGCAAGTTAATTGTGTATCTCTGAAGGGACTGCGGTGAGGGGAGGCCTTCTGACAGAATTTCCTGTCTCCAGTTTGGCTCACAGACATGTTTGATGGGATTTCTTTTTAAAGTAAATTATTATCAAGCATTGTAAAAACTGAGATGTATTGTAGCAAAACCTTTCTAGATTTGGGGCCTTTCTTGGAAAACCAGAACATCTGCAGTACTGGGTTGATGTTCCTTCCATAGTGGGGGATGTCATGGCTCCCCCACTTGGATAAAGGCTGGGTTCTACATTTTGTCACAGTCCCTCCTGCTCTCTAATACCCTCTGCTGCTACAGTTGTTTTAGTTTCTTCTCATTGTAGTGCTGGCACCATGGTTTGTCAGTCTTTCCTTTTTTTCTAGACTGTTGTATTAGATCATTGCCTCACTCCTATAGTCTTTCAAGATACGTGTTGGATCACCAGATTTCACCCCAAATAACTGGGCTGTGAACCAAGAAGGAACTCAGGGCTGCCCACTTTTGTCTGAGGAGGCACAGCCAAAGTGAAGAGATTAAGTGAGAATTTTTAGTGGCAAAAAGAACTGGAGCAGAAGGAACCTAACTTTCTTCAACACAGAATTATACCCAGGGGTTGGAGATTTAGCTCAAGTGGTAGAGCACTTGCCTAGCAAGCACAGGGTCCAGAGTTTGATCCCCAGCACCCCCCCTCCCAGCCCCATACACAAAGAAAAGAATTATACACAGAAGCACATGAAGTCATTTTTAAAAAGCAAGCTCGCACCTGAGTAGTTCCTCTCAGTTTTATTTGGTCTGTTTCTTGTATCTGTGCTAATACTTTGTATCTGACAAGTATGTAGCACAGCAGAGTGTACCACAGCTTTATGAAAAATTCTTGCAGGAGAGGGGAGTGTATAATCTTGAGAAATTTCCCCTCTCAACTTCCTTCTCTTTGCTGGAGACTGAGTGAGAACAGGCTCTGGGGGGCTAAACTCCTGCCACAGCTGAGTCCGCGCTGAGGGAAGGGGGCAGACGGCACCTGCCTCCCCTGCGGAGCCCACAGAGGTTCTGGGGCTCAGTCTGCTGGAGGAGGGATAGGATTGCTCTCTCCTGCTGGGAGCTTGTTCTGTGAGCAAGAAAATCTGCTGGGAGAACTGGACCCCAGAAGAGGAAAATGAAACATGTACATGGATCCAAGGATGGCATTGCAAAGGCAAAAGGAACCTCCAAAGAACTAAATCAGTATTTGGATAAAAAAGAAAAAAAAATATTCTTACCAACTTCAAACAGCCTGGTGGCATTAAACTCCTCACTTCCCGCAAGCAGACTCACTTCAGTGGCTGCTGTCCTGAAGGTGTCTTCGATGCCTAGACAGAGACAAAAACTCATTTTCCTGTAGTTACATGGAAAAAGTCACCCCGCCCAAATAAAAAACGAATATACCTCAACAAAGTCTTTTTTGTATTCATTTCTATTCTTGGGCAGAAACTTGCCAACAGAGGAAACAGTAAAAGGCAGGTAGTAGCATATAAAAATATATTAAAACCCCAGATACCATTTGCAACACAAAATCCAATCCAAATGTGCCCAAACGACTCCCAAAGAACCCATTCACTTGGCCTTCGGATGAGGTTTGGGCAGTGGGGGCTACGAGTCGTGGTGGCTGTCTGGTGGCAGCAGGGTGACAAACTAAACAGAGGCAGTAGAGTACAGTGGTTAATACCTGTCTCTAATGACTGCCTTCCTGGGTCCAAGTCAGTATGAACTGTGTGAACTAGGGCAAGCCACTTCCTCTTGTGTGCCTCGGTTTTCCTATCTCCAAAGAGAGGAGAACTGCATGACACCCTCCCACCGGAGAGCTAGACAAATTAACTGAGTTATGTATGAAGAAAGCAGCTAGAGCAGGAGGGTAAGTGGTAAGTGCTAGCTGGTATTTTCCTCTTCAATATTTAGCTAATACCATTTGAGGATGTAGCAGTTCTTAGCCACAGACCAGACATGTCACATTCTAGGGCTTTTAGCATTGCTCTGGTGCTTCAGAAAGAGTGAGGTGGGATTGCTCTGAGGCACTAACCCAGCTTGCTTTAAACTTCCCGGCTCCCTTCAGGCTCCCCTCAAAAGTCCCACCCCAGCCAGCTTGCTCTACAGACAGGAATTCTGCAGCAGGAGTGGAGGATCACGAAACTTTGTTGGCTGGGCCTGACGCGATTTTCTTTAAGGGGCTCTCTGATTTTATGGGAGGCCCCTCAAACATATTTGTGGGGTTGACACAGGGAACATACTTTATGCTGCCAGGCCAGCGGGACCTTGTTTGTTCTATGATTCTTTCCCGTAAAGCTGAGAATTGACAAACCAAATAAGACAAGAGATCCTGAAAAAGAAATCTGTCATGTCCCCAGTGAGCCCTGGAAAGCTGGCTCAGAGAGGTGGAAAAGACAGAAGTACAGCAAGGACAGACGAGAAAAGAAAAAAAAAAATACATGAACGGAGTTGTCGGCCACACTGCGGTCAGTGGTGCCAAAAAATCAAGAGGGAAACATTCAAAATGGCAGCAGAGAAGAGCCTTCCCTTGAGGAGCAATCTAAACCTGCCCCTTGGGGTCTGGATGCCAGCTCTGGAAGAGAACATCACAAACAAGCCCATAAACCCTGTAACTAAGTGCTATGTATGTCCACGTGTGACTGAGCCAACACCCCTTCTCCTGGGGCTGGGGAAGAAAGAGTTCAGTGGTTAGGAACGTGGACTCTGGAATCACACTGCCTGGATTCAACTTCATTATTGATCCCTTGCTGCCAGCCCAGTGTCTCGTTTTCAAAAGATGTCAAGTGTGTACAATAATAAATACCTATTTCATGAGGCTATTGTGAAGATTAAATGAAATAATGCACATAAAAACCATGGAAATTTGCTTGATCCTTATGTACTTAAAAACTCTTGTTCTTTAGCATCTTTTCCTTCTTCAACTCTTTTTTCATTATTGTCTTTCCCTCCCTCCATTCTTCCTTTGTCCTTCCTTCCTTCCTTCCTCCCTCCCTCCCTTCTTTCCTTCCTTACTTCCTTCCTTCTTTCCCTTCCTTCCTTCCTCCCTCCCTTCTTTCCTTTTTTCCTTCCTTCCCTCCTTCCTAGATTCCTTCCTTCCTTCCTTCATCCTTCTTTTGTGCTGGAAATCAAACCCAAGGTTGCAGGCATGCTAGGCAAGTGCTCTGCCACTGAGACATATCCCTGGCCAAACTTCATTTTCTTCTACTTCATCTCCTTGTCACCATCATTATCATCATCATCATCTTTTTCTTCATGTTCTTCTCTTCTTTCTCCATCTTCTTTTTGTCCTCTTCTTCCTCCTTTATCATTATTACTTACTGGTTTGTTCCTATCTATCTAAGTCCCACTCACCAGATTTCATACTCTGCTCGTTTTGATGGACATGAGAAGGATCAGGAAAAGCAACTTTGTGGTTGCTCCACTGTTTTGAAATCTGCAGGCTGTCTTGGAGCCAGAACTGCCACTACTTACATTTCAGCCCTGCATTCTGCGTGTGTCCCTTTGCTAAAATACATGCTCATTCCAAAGGATCCTTCCTCTCTCTCCATATAAACCCCTTGTATTTCCATTTCTGCTTTGTTCCAAATGTGTCTGGTTTGAGAACAGAGTGTCTAGGGGTAGCAAAAGGAAGTCCGGAGCATGGGGTTCGGATCTTCTGTCTCTGAAAGTCATTTCAGATGAAGCCATTTGGAATGTGTGGTTTCCTGAAAGGCCCTAAGATATCACTGCAGGCTGGTATTCTACCTGGCAATGAGAACACATAGTCCAACTATATGCCAGGAGTTGGTGAGCTCTTGTGTGAAGGATCAGGGGGCACAAATGTTAAGGTTTGTGGGCCATTTATATCATCTTGGATGCTGCCTCTTTTCTCTCCTCCATCCTTTTCTGCCTCCTCTTCTTCCCCCTTCCTTCTCTATCTTTTCTTCCTTCTCTCCTCCTTTTCTTTACAACCCTTTAAAAAAGTATGGGACCTAGAGAAACAGATCATAGGCTGGACTTGGCCCACTGGACACGGTTTGACAACCACCATTAGAGTCAGCCACAATTACTGTTTGCTCTCGGTATGAGCCCTCACCATGTTTGCAATTAGTTTAATTTTTAAAGCACTGACAGTGCAGCCTAAAGTTGTAATTAAACACTAAGTAGCCCTGGTTTGCTCCCTGTGGAGCCTAGCAACTCGCAGGTATTACTGACAGGGCTAGCTGTGTGGTTTCTCTGTAGCTGGCTATCGACCCTCTCATCCCAGCTTCCTTGTTACACCATAAATGTCTGTCTTCACGTGTCTGTTGGAGTCATAATAAATCCCACATCAAAGGCGTAAACCAACCAGAGTTTCTTCTTTAAATTAACCAAGTACAATGTACCCCTGGCTTTTAGGTCACAGCTACTTCAACAGTGCTCAGGACTCAGAAAATCCATCCTTTTCCCTGCTAAGCTCATTTATGGTCTCTTGTTTCACTCTGGTTGGAAGTCCAATTGGGGAAAGGGCCATCTTTTAAAGAGATGCTTTCTGTATGTTTTTAAATGTAAATTGAAAAGCTTTTCATTATACTTGCACCCACACCCTGGTGTGAACTCACCCGGGCAGTTTGGACGGTCGCAGGTCCTCGATTCCGTCGCAGTGCACGCATAGCCACAAGCCCGGGTCCGCTTCTGGCTACCGTTCCCGCAGGTGACGCTGCAGACAGACCAGAGACTCCAGTCACCCTCACCGTCTGTGGGATCTGCAAGGGAGCCGGGGAGATGGTCATCAACCTCGTCCCAAAGTCCCCACATCTGCCCCGTCAAGCAGGCTGCTGTCGTCCACTTCCGAAGTTCGCATGTTGGAGGGAGCCATGAGCCAGCCAGGCCTGAGAGGCTTGCAGCTCCAGGGTTCCCTTTAGGGCTCAGCTTCATGAAGACAGGAAAGTCTGGGGCACTACAGTGATCAGTACATGGGGAGGACCCCTGCAACACGCCCCGGAAATGGTATTGAGAACACGCACGTTCTGGAGAGCGTGGCTCATGGGTAATAAGCTTGGCAATTTCCAAAGACGACCATCATCACTTCCATCTATTCCTGAGATGGAGAGACAGAGAGAGAGAGACAGAGAGAGAAAGAGAGAGAGAGAGAACTAGAGAGAGAGGGAGGGAAAGGGACAATCTCTTTTCTTCTGGCACTCTGGGACTCTGACTTTGACCTTATGACTTGGCGGCTTTCAGTCTTTGCCTTGGAGAATCCAGTCACTGTGGAAGAAGCTCAGGCTAAACCTGTCACCTGGGGACCCACCTGGAAAGGGAAGATCCACAAAGGCCCACGGAGACCTCAGACATGTGTGAGAGCCATTTTTGACCCTTCCATTTCTTGCCCGTGGACAACTGAATACAGTCAATGTCATCAAGAATAAAAGAATTGTTCAGTGACCCCGACTAAACACCTGAGACACTAAACCATGAGAAATAATAAACTGCTTGTGTTTTAAGTCACCAAGTTTGGGATGGTTTGTTAGGCAGAGATAGGTGATAAAGCTAAAAACATTCCTTGGGTTATTATTCAACATCTATCCAATGCATTGAGCCCTCCTTCTAAATCAGGTACAATTCTAGGTATGTGGAATACATCATTAAGTAAACTTTTCAAAGATCCCTGCCCTGGTGGAACTATTTTAATAAAAGGGAGACTATAGTCAATACACACACATACACACACACACACACACACACACACACACAAATGAGTAACTTTGTATTACATTAGAAGTTGGTGAATGGTATGGATAAAGGACAAGAAGACCAGGCTAGGGGGACCTGGGAGTGAGAGAGCTTGGAGAGAGGTTGGTGCCTCACCAAGACTGACCTTTTCTTAACAGAAGTAAGGTGCTGGGGGACTTCTCCAAGGTCACCAGGTGAACAGAAAGGAAGACGCACCTGGAACTTTGATCTCTGAAGCATAGCCCCTTGTGCAGCACCTCTGCCCTGCACTCGCTCCTCCTGGTTTACCCACATCTCTAATAGCCCTGGGGCCTCTCTGGGTACCAAGTGTGGGGCTACAGGCATGTGCCTTGCAGGCAAGGGATGCCTACCGTTCCTGACAGGTCGTGGTGATTGGCATTACACAGGCCCAGCAAGAATGCCATCCGCGCGTGTTTCCACCTGAACTGCGGGCCCCGTGCCAGCCTTCCTGGCAGTTGTTTACATGGCTTCCACTCTGCACAACCCTCGGACAAGCGGCCCATTAGACAGGAGGGGGGCGCTTCATGGTTGTCAGGGTGGAGACTTTGCTCACACCCAATCTGTCCCCAGAGACTCCATCCATTTTTCTCTCCTCCCAAACAAGACTTTTTCCCCCCAAACTTTGATTTTCTTTTTAAGAAATGGCTTTCCAACCACAAAGCTCCATCTTGGGGAGTTTGGGCCTCATTCTCCACTGTTAGCCTCCTGCACCTCTACCATCTCTCACAAAGCGCCACCCAGTAGGACAGGAGAGATGGCTGCTTCCGGAAGGAGACGCTCTGCTCCCCGTGAGACCTGTGAAGCCAGGCCTCTCTTGGTGGTCCCTGCAAGAACCCCGGGGATGGGCCATGAACAGTCACACCATCGCACGTGTGTCTGTGAGTATATCCAGGTGCCAGATTTTGTTGAAGGGAACAAGTCACAAATAAGATAATAGTGTTTTTATATTCACAAAAGGAGGAAATGGGCAAATGGAAAAAGCTTATTAACCATACATGTAGAATTCACATCATCTGTGGACGGGGTCCAGCATAAGATACAATCCAGTGATACCAAGTGATGTCTTGTTTGGCTTCACAAAAGCAAAGAGGTCTCAACCGTCCTGAATTTCCTGCAGCCTTTTCTCTCCATTACAGTAGAGAGCTAATTTAGAGAAATATCCCTGAAGTTTGAGCCTTAAACTCTCTAAGAGGCTTATACTAGAATCTCTGCATGGGATTTCTTGGATCTAAATGATGAAATGTGAATACTGGGTCAGATTATACGGAAAATGATTCCCATAATTCCTCTCTCCATACCCGCTCCCTTGATTACCACTTTCACATGCCAGCCGCAGGTGGAACATATGATTTGTTTTGGCCAATGGGATAATAGCAAATCTGATGTAAGCAGAGGCTTGCTATAGGACCACGCATGAGCATTTTCCTTTCCTATCTGCAGAGAGTTCTTCCACTACCGCACGAAGAGCCCGGGCTAGGCTCTGGGAAGGAAAAGGAGGAGGCAGATAGAAGCCTCAGCCCTCTCAGACCCCAGGTGTCTGGGGACCCCCTTCATTGTGAAGAACCACTGGAGACCTTCCCACCCGGCTAAGCTGGCCGGGTGAGCAGCCCTGGGGAGAACTGACTCATGAGGGAGACCCACAGACTCATGAGGGTTCTTTAAAGCTGCTAAACTGGGGAGGGGTGTTATTAGGCAACAAAACCTATTACAAATACATTGCAAAACCCTCCCTGTAATGTGTTGTCTAGACTGCCATCAGGGTCTAGACTCTGGAACCATCAAGGATTTATTATCCCAGTAAGTGGCTTCTCCACATCTTTGTTTTAAATGCTCATAAAGCTACTTAGTTTTTAAAACTATGGATCCTTTAAAATCAGGTACTGAAGTGATAGCTACATCATTAGTCATTTCATTTGTGGCTGGCAATGAGATAAAATGATGTCCTAGGAAAAAATGTGCATATCAGCTCAGTACCCTGAAGTCTCCATCACTTACTGGCCTGAGCAGCATCCCAACAAGAGCGTGGGGATTTCTGTATGTTTCATAAGGTCAAAGGACAGAAAGGTAACTTGTGACTGGGACAAAACTTTGAGGGCAGATGTCCTTTCTGCTATAATAAAATAAGGCCGTTCTTATGTGCTCACCTATCAGAGAGTATTGCTCAGAGCCGGAAATGGTGTCAGCAACAAATATAATAACAATGAGAGGAAAAAAACAGTTCCTGGTAAAGTTTATATGCAGTTTGACAGTTCCAATCTGTGACATCAAAGAGCTCAAGGAGGGAAGACAGTGATTTGCCATGCAGTGAGCTGAAAGCTGGGTTTCGAGCATGCATTTAAAATTGTCCTTTTGTAGTTTCAGGGCACTGGTGTTTTCTGGGCCAGTTATAGAGTCAGAGCAACTGAACTGACTTGGGTATCGGCTTGACCACTGCAGTCCTGCACCATAATCCTAGATGACAGCAGCCACAATGAGCTCCTACAATAATCCTGAGAAGCAGATGGAAGGCTTCTCCTTTTAGGAATGGGAAACAGAGGCTTGGAGAGGGTAAAATCTTGCATAAGCTCACACACCTCAAGCTCAACAGATCTGGGATTAGATCTGAGGTCTGTCTGCTCCCACCATATCTTGTTTTCTATCCTGGTATTCTAGCAGCTTTGATTTTGGCCCAAGTGGACCTCCCTTCCTCAAGGCATTCATTGATGTGGCCATGATTCCGCATTACAAAGAAAAACTCATGAAAAAAAATCACTATGAAATCTTCTACTGAGATAGGACCATGACCAGTTAGAGAATTTCAGTGAACTGAGTCCTAACCTATGTGCTAATAAGCAGAGCCCACCTAATTTCATTATGGCTAATTTTGAGAATAGTCTATTACTATTAGACAGATACATACTTATGTGGACTTCCTTTGTCCTGGACACCTGAGACATCTACAGGAGGTATTCACATACTGTGCCCAGCTGAACTGATTTATGGCATCCCCACAATGTGTTTCCTTCACTATGAATTAGGTGTACTTTCTGCTGTATATTTTATAACACTTCTGTCCTACAGTCATCATTATATCCTATTCATTTCATCTCAGATTTTTTGAAATATGCTTTTCTCATAAACGTTTAAACTCCTGTTTAAAATCCTACCTTCAAAAGTCTACCTCCTGGCAAAGACAGCTGCTACGGCAATTTCGGTCTGAGACAGGACAGCAAGCCCTGAGACCTGGTGACCTGCACTGCATGGACCGCACCTTCCAGGGTGATGTGTTCTCTCCCTGCCCCACCCCAACACCCAGTGTAGCAGTAAATACTTAGAAATTGCTCAATAGTTTTTTTGTTGATTAAAATAAAAAGAGAATTCTTAGATGCAGTATAGAATTCTGGAAAACACACGTCCCTTGAGCTGTTCTAAGAAGGTCATCCACTCAAGCTGCCCATTCTACTTCATACCCATGATGTGCTTAGAGTCTTCCTACTCTGAGTGTGGCCAGGGACCAGTGAGTGGTGCCAGCTTCCCCTGGCTCCTACCTCTTTCCTACACCTGGTGCATTAGAAGTTACACTCCAACAAAACCCCAGGTTACTGATATGCACAGAAAGGTGTGAGAAGCACTACTTACAGGACTAGGAGAGAGATCGTTTTCTTTACAAAGTAGAAATCCCACTATCTAGTCTAATGAGGGAAAAGTTACTAAGAGACACCCAAAATCATAGGAGATGGAGCTTTCCCGTGGTCCAAGGATGTGGTAAGATTTTGATGCAGGGAACTCCACGAGTGTGGTGAGGGTGGCCAATGCAGCCACAGGAACTATCCTGGTAGAAGCAAATTCCATCCTCAAGGTTGAAAAGGAGAGGGTATTCCTAATTCTCATGAAATCAACAAAGCAGACTCTGTAATAAAAGCTTTAGACGAAAAAGTTACTTCTAATGATAGTCTTCAAACTTGAGTAAGCATTAAGAATCATGTGGTAGCCTCGACTGAAGAAATGAAGAAGGAAGACCAGTGGCCTTCCACCTGGGCTGCAGCAGCAGGAGTTTGGAAGACGGTGATGCTTTGGACTTACCCTCAGAAATCTCAGTTTTGCATTCCTGTGTAGATCCAGTTTACTGTCCTATGGGTCGTGCTACTTTCTCCCCAGAGAGGTAGAATGGGATAGTGGCTAAGATTCTGGATCCAGACTTGCTGAGATGAATTACAGATCTTGACTCTCCAAGTCAAATTGCTTAACTTCTCTGGGCTTTGTTTTTCTTATCTATACATGACCTATCTGCCTCAGAGAGCCAGTCAAATGAGCTAACGTATGTTAAATACCACAAAGAGGGACCAGTGCAATATTAAGTACTTATAAATGCCAGCTGTGATCCCCAGTTCTAGCTCTTGTAAATAGATAAACTGGACTTCCCGTGGGAAAGGTGAAGATTTCATGGGCCACCTGACCGGAAGGTGTATGAAGCCTTCTTTCTGCTCCCCTACTATTTGATGTGTGTTTCTATCATGGCACTACTTCACCTTATTAGTTAATTTTTCTCCCTTTGTCACGAGATGGGTGAAATCTTTAGGAAAGCATGTTTTGGGACAGCACCTAGCACAGTGCCAGATGCAAGACATGTTCTTAATAAATGCTGGTTGACCAACCAAATGATGTGGCTAGAAGAAGAACTGACTTGCTCTTTTGGAAGTTGCCTAGAATCATCTATTAATGGGCAGAAGTAACTCTCCAAAATATAACTTGCCTTTCTGTGGAAAAAGACATAAAGGTGAGGGTGTCAATGGCACAAGTCATCCTCATCACACATCGTTCACTCCTAAGTCTGTTGATGAAGAAGCCACTTGGAGCTTGATGATGGGTGTGTCCGTAAGACAGTAAATATTATTACAGCACATTGCCTGTCCCCACGAAGGCTGACCAGATGCTTGCAAAACTGTTTCCTCTTATACTTGACCACACCCATTTATTTCCCTGAATCCTTGCATCTATATGGGGCCACATGACCAGGTCTTGGCAATAGAATTTGGTACCTGTGAGGTGTATCCAGGTAAGAGAGCTAAGAGCGTGTGTGTTCTCTCTCTAGTCTCCCTTATTCCTCAGTTCCTAGCCCGATGCAGAGCACCCAGGGCAAAGGTCTCAGCCCCTAAAAGTTAGTGGAGCTTCAAGATGGCAGAAGAAAGCTAGATACTGAAAGACTGTGTGAAGCTGAGTTACCCCCACCTTGTCTGTCATCTCAAGTGAGAAATGAACTTTTATTATCTTAAGCCACTGAGATTGGAAGTTGTCTGTTACCACATCTGTCCTACTTTAAAAACAGGGGAAACTACTTGTATCAACTGGGGGACTTAACATTTATTCGGAGGGGCCTTCCTTTGACACAGATGTTCACATGGATTCCCCAGGCCCACTGCCCTGCCAGTATCAAACATAACAGTTGCCTGGTCAAAGGGAATGGCAACCATGCACATCTCTTTTGTTAAACTGCTTCTCAATATGAATTTTTCACAATAAAAAATATATTGAAGTTAATTTGATGATTTCATTTTTAGAAATAAAACTAAAAATTTGGGGAAGAAAAAACTGAAAGAACCCCAAAGATCCTAAAGAAAACTCCCTCCAAGGATAATTTGTTTGATTTTAAAATTATAGTCTTTCCAGAAAAATGTGGCTGCTGGTGCCTCACAGGGGCTTCTGTGGAACACAGCCTTTAGGAGGGCTGCCTCACAGAAGACTAAAAGCCACATACTGTAAACTGGGTTTTGCTTGGCTCCACGTCTGTTAGGCCTCGTCATCCTTATTTATTCTCCCCACCAATTTTACATTACTGAGTGGTAAACTCACCATATTCTGGCTGCTCTTTGGTGTCAAAAGTCCGGTGGCCTGGGGCCGGACGGTCCCACCCCCTGGGGGCGTTGAGGAAGTTGCTGTCATCTGAGGTACTGTCGTACTTGTAGTCATGGTCCCCGCTGTTGGCCCTCGCCAAGGACAAGGACCTCTGCCACCAGGCCCGCCAGTCGGGGGACGGGACTGACCAGCTGGGTTTATTCTCCGGATGCTGGTCTTTATCTGCTTCAGAGTCAGGTCCGTCGACCACCTCTATGGTGACCTGAAGAATTCAGAACAGGCCAGGGTCAATGTGGAGTCAACAGCCTCCAGGATGTGTGACCCTTGGAAGAAAGTCTGAGAGAGCTGAGGGAAGTGGCGGCGGTATTGCCCATGAGAGAAGGCTGAGACTGCATGGTGACAGAGAGGGGAAAATATCTGGGGATGGCCTGCATGGATTCCGCAGCTGGATGGAATATGGCTGCAGGCTGGGAGGAAACAAGCTGGGGTTCCTGATGACTATGCTGCTGAAAAGACTTTCATTTGAGTGGCAAACATATACTATATCAATTCTTGAAGTGATGCAACAATAATTACAATAAAACATAACACTGACTGTGCATTAGCTCAGTTTCAGGGATCATTCTAAATGTTCTGCCTATATGAGACTATTTAGCCTTCATAAAAACCTCCTATCCTGTAGGTGTGCCCCACCTCCTGTCAATAGGCAGAGTCTATTTCTTCTCTTTTGTGGTTTAAATATGAAGTGTTCTCCAAAGTCTCATGTATTAAAGGCTTAATTCTCAATGCAATAAGGTTCAAGAGGTGGGGCCTAGAGAGGTGACTGGATCATGAGGGCTCGGGCCTCACTGCTGGATGAATTGAATGGATAAGTGTATTGATGAGCTCACAGCTGAAAGGGCTGCTTAGGAGGAGAGGCCTAATTAAATGAAGCAAGGCACTAGGGATGTGGCTTTGAAGATTATACACTGGCCCTTCCCCCTTCCTCTTCCTGTTTCTTTCCAGCTCTCTTGGCTTCCTGGCTGCAATGAGTTGAGCAGCTTTCCTCTGTCACGCCTATCTGCCATGATGTTTCTGCCTCACCACAGTCCTGAAAGCAGTGGAAGCCCCCCAACCATGGACTGAAACCTCTGAAACCATGAGCAAAAGTAAACTCTTCTAAGCTGTTTTTCTGAGGTATTTAGTCATAGCAATGGAAAACTGATTACTCTGGCTTTGTGACTCACTCAGTTCAGCTGAATGGGTACAGTAACCCTGTGACTGGTCTTAAGAGGTCTTACAGCTTCCGTTTTCTTTCTCTTGGAATATTCCTACTGGTATGTAAGGAAGCCCAGCCTAGATCACTGCATGCACAGAGACCATGTAAAGAGACAGTCTATACTGACCTGAGGCCCTTAGCCAACATCCACTTCCAAAGCCTTACGACTGGGGCCATCTTGGATCATCTAGCCTGAGTTGGGTCAACTCCAAGAACAGGTAACTGAGATAAGCTCTCCCTGATGAACCCTGCTCAAATTCCTGACCTACAGGACTGTGAACAAGACAATGGTCACTGCTTCAAGCTATTAAGTTTGGGGTGGTGAATAGATAGCCACAGATAGCTTCTTATAGACAGGAACAGTGTCATGTAGACGTTAACACAGTGAGTACACGGCAATCATGGAAAGTCTGGCTCCAGAGCCCATGCTTTTATCAACTTTGCTACACTGCCTCTCAAAAAATAAGTGATAGAAGTACGGTGTCTTCAAGAAAAGAAGGGAGCAAAGAGGTCCTAGGTGCTGGTGGTGGGTGGGATGACATGGGTGTGCAGAGATGTGTGCACTGGGTTTTCAAGGCTTCCCCAGCTAGGATGTGCATTCCTCCCATAGTCTAGACCCAGCCTCGGGGTCAGCGCAGATCATTCTAGAGCTAAGGTTAGAACTTGTTCTTTGGATTTACAAAGACTACTTTTGAAGTCTGTCACGGGGCTGGAAGAATGCAGCGTCTTGGCTCCAAGAGACAATCGACATAGAGAAACTTGTTTTAAAAATATAATAAAGACTCGCTGGGTTCCTTTGGCCATCACATAGCTCTTGCAACACCCCTGGATGAGTTATGTGCAAATGAATCAGAAACACACGGTCCAAGTAATCAGCGCAAGATGTACTGGGCAGATGCATTCCCAGTTTTGCCCTGACCCGACATCTGAAGAGCTTCTGAGGTACTCTGCCAAATTACACTAGGGTGCGCCCATCCCTGAGACAAACAGCTCCTTCCTTTTGTGGAAGGAGGAGGTCTGAATCCTGCTCACTTGGACACTTAAAGAAAGTTCCCCAGCCAGTGGTGGGCCTGCGCTGTGGTTTCACAAGGTCCAGATACCTGGTCAAGACTGCAGCTGCAGACACCAGAGTGTGCTTAGAAGTCCAAGTGCAGCTTTCTCCTCTGTTGTGGGATGCCCAGAAGGTCACCATTTGCTTTGGTCCATGCCACCACCATTACTCTAGTCTTGTGGGCATCCCTCACATATTTATAAATAATTATGGAGATTTTAAGTCACTGCCAGAAAAGCAAAAGGGGAAGGGAAGATGAGAAAGGCATCACATATCTGATATCTTTGCTGTTGCTGGACAGTAGTGGTTATGGGAACCCACATGGAGCCTTCCAAGGCAGGTGCAGAAGGACCTCATGGTGGGTGGTGCAGAACCAACAAGGCGGAGAACTGGCAAGGCTGAGCCTTGCGAGACACAAGCTTTCCCCTCTGCAGCCCTCCCCTCTCCTCTCAGCCTGCAGACAGACTGAGCTACAGCAATCCCCTGCAAGGCTATTAAGGGGCTTGGTGGGGAGAGGCTGCCAGGAGCCAGGCAACCCTGCAATTATGGTAATGAAATCAGTCTCTGGGTAGGAGATAAGGGGGGAATGCACCCACAGAGTTTTGGTATTCCATTTGTATTCAGACTAGAATCAAAGGAATTGCTTAAACAAAACTTGCCTTGCAAGTTCTCCAAGCTGGGAATAAAAACAATTTCATGTTTCAAGCTATTACCGTCAATACGATTTTTTCCCCCAAATTGCTGCTCAGATCCAAACAAAATAGATTTCTTGCCTGGCTGGGCAACATGGAGCAAAATATGAATTTACTCCAAAAACTATATCAATGACTAAATCTCAACAGTTTAGAGGTTTCTTTTTCCCCTTTAATTCCTAATTATTGCCCCAAATGAATTATAAAACAAAACAAAAATCCAATCTTAGGATCCACCTTTTTCTATAGTTAACAATGTAGAAACTTCATACTGCTATCAAAAGAAGAAATCTAACCCTGAACCTGAAATTTCATCGGCATCCAAATAAAAGGACTTAATGAGTATGATCAATGACTACTCAAATGGTAGGGATTAGTTTTATATTTCCTGTTGCTTTCATTCTATTTATGTGGTTTTTTGGGGGTTTTTTTTGTTTTTTTTTTTTGTTTTTTTTTTGGCATCAAGGAATTGCTCTGTAAAGGTGTCTTGAACAATCACTCATGTGAGAGAGCTGGAGATGTGAACACAGCACAAGGTTCCAAGCTGACTCACTAGATCCCTCCATACTTTCTCACTCCTGATACACACAAGCAATGTATATTAGTATAGTTGTTTCTTCTGGGCTTTCCCATGCCACAAATCAAAATGATAAAAGAGAAGGAACTCTTTCAAAAGTTCCAGGTTCAACTTCCCGGAACAGCCTCCCCAACTCCAAGAATGAGAATGCAAAATAGGTGTCAATTTGGATAATTCTATCCTAAAGTGGGAAATGAGAATAAGATCTATGTACGTTGATCAGCTTTCCTTCTTTTGACAATTAAAGCCAGAAGTAAGCAATCTGGGAGGCTGAGGCAGGCGAATGGCAAGTTCAACCCCAGTCTGAACTTAGAGACTTAGCAAGACTCTTTCAAAATTAAAAAAAAAAAAGAAGAAGAAATTTAAAATGGCTGAGCCTGTAGCCCTGGATTCAATCTCCAGTACCACAAAAACAAACAATTTGTATTAGAAGCAAACTCTATTCCTGCTCTGAAAAATATTTTCTTTTCTTTTTTTGTTTTGTTTTGCTTGTTTGCTTTGGAGACTGGGTCTTGCTGTGTAGTTCAGGCTGGGCTTGAACTCACTGTGTAGCCCATGTTGTCCTCAAACTCACGGTGATCTTTCTGCCTCGGCCTCCTGAGTGCTGCAAGTACAGTCATCCACCACCACGCCTGCTTCATGAAAAACACTTCCTGTAGTGAAGCTGAAACAATTCTCACTCTAACTAATAACAGACCAATATCACCAATACTATGGAAGCCATGATAGCCACGTGAAACTTGGGAAAGTCTTCCTGCTTGTTGGCCCTCTAAGCCTTGTGGGCAGAGGTAAAGGGAAGAGCCTGGGTGTGGGTCAATACTTCCCAAAGAAAAATCCTCCCTGGGGAGTGCAGGACATCGGGACCTCTCTGTGGCACAGGCTCAAGTCCTCCTTGCCCCTCCTTTGACATCCTGGTGAAACAACACAGACCACGAAAGAGCCCAGGGAGATACTTAATCTGCGCTTCTCGAACCCGCTGATGCTCCAAAAGCAACTGTGGCCTCCCTGGTCATGGTGGTTTATCTTTGAGATCTGCGACTCTGTACTTGCTCAAATATTACTGCCTGTTCTAACACAACTTAGTCCCAATTTCCAGGCACAGAAACTGACTTAAAGAATTCACGTTCCCAAGGTAAACTGCAAGGAAAGTGGAGAGCTGTTCTCAAGATGAGGTCTTCTGACTCCCAGCTTTATAGATATTTCTCTGTCATCTTCATCCTCATTATCGTCTCCAGGCAGTTTACCATGCAGGTGGGCCTGTGCCCCTCACTGTGTGTGGATACTGTCATCTACTCTTGGAGACAACCATGCTGAAGCGTAGTCAGACTGCATAGTCCACATAGCATGTTCATGGGGAGCACCGTAGCTCCGATTTGATGGACAGGGAAGCTGAGGCACAGAGAGGTTGAACAATCCACATGAAGCTACGGAGCCCCCATCTGGCTTACTAAGCAGTGGTCCCAGACCCAAAACCCAGACCAGTCTGATGTCATCATTCACATGACGGAGGGCAGCTTCTCATGCGACTTCAAGGCACAGGTGTGTCCCCACAGGCGTGTGAACCTGGAGCTGGGCATAGGCGTTTCTCGGCCCTTATCCGCCAGACTCAACATTCCAAAAGTATTCAGGGGAAAACGAGGAGGGGAAATCAGGAGTAGAAGCACATGTGACATCTGTAATCGAGGCCAACTCCTCTGATTACGTCAAGAGGCCTATGGCCATGTACTAGCTCATGCAAGGGAAGAAAGCTCTTTGCATGGCTGTTTTTAAGTCCTTCTCAGGGGGAGAAAAGAAATGAGCACATTGGTTGAAATAAATTCTAACCTCACTTTGATCCAGAAAAGAGACGTACTTTGTTGTGGATAGCTACTGTAGTAATGAATTGATGCGGTAAGTTTAATAATGAGTTTATTTTAGAGATTTTTGTCTTTGCTATCTGACCATCAGCTAAAGACCAAAAACTCAGCCAAAGATACTAAAAGTCAAGTCTTACTTGTCCTGGGGGATTTATTTGCTTTCCTGGGTGATTTTTTCCCTTCAAACAAAACAAAGCAAAACAAAATTCAGCTTCCTGTATTGTTTTCAATTTAACATGGAGATGAAATTCAGTTCAGGAGTTTGAGGCCATTTCTATTTTGTGCATTTTTTTTTTTCTTTCTCTCATTCACTTCCACAGCTGGAGGCTGTTCTTAAAGTGGGGAGTCTCATTCCCTTGGGACAGAGGCTGCCTGACTTGTGGGGTTAAAATGCTCTCCAGAAGCAGATGTTGGGACTTTTAGAAGGATTTCCCAAGCTAAAAGCCAAGAAGCCCGCGAGACATCACCTTCGCAGGGGCTCTGAGATGTCACTGCAGAGAAGCGCAGGCTGTTTTCTTGGGCGAGACAGAAGACTCAGCCCAGAGTGTGGGAAACACCTCCAGAGCGTGGAGGAGTGGTGGGGTTCAGAGAGAGGGTCTGCATTGGCATTCTGCTCCTCGGGCCTAGCCAGGAGCGCGGGGGCAGGCTGCCAGGGGAGACAGCAGAGGAGGCCAGGGGCCCTGGCAGCAGAAGCTCCCCACGGATGCCCCCCTCACCTGTCTGCGTTCCACCACCCAGGGAGAGATGAAGCTTTGCCGGGGCCCGCAGTGACCAGCAGGGCTGTCTGCTTGGCTGAATCTCCCTGTGTCAACCAGTGAATTTCAACAAAAGAGGAGCGCCTGAAGGAAGGGATGAGGCTGCCGGCACGGAAGCCCTCACCCCTGGTAGAAAGCACCTCTTAAGGGACCTCCAGGGAGCAGGGCTACTCAAGTGCGGTGGGGCATGGCCCACAGCGGCTGGCGCTGTGTGCTCGCACACCCAGACACAGGGCCTGGGACCCAGGCACAGCAGCTGCTTCCCTCTTTCTTTGAACATCTTTCGAAATGACCATTGCTAACCTTTTGTGGTCTTCTAGAATAAGAGAGCCAGAAATGCAACTCAATGAAGCCTGGGCTGCACCCGCCCCTGTTGTACTGCCTTTAGATGCAGGGATAGTCTAAAGTGAAAAGGGGGGACTCAGCTGGGCAACTAGGAGGTATCAGCCCAGACTTGGGGAAAGTTCGGGTTAACTGCACTACTTTCAAATCCCTTCTGCCAGTAACTCAGATTTTTGGAGCCATGGATACCTTTAATCTTGGGAGTTATGATGATCTTTGGTATCCAAAAGTAAGTCCATAAAAGCGTGAGACTTCTTAGGGGTAGCTTGTGCCTCTTCCTACCTTATGCTCCAAACACTCCCTTTCAGAAGCTCCACCCAGGGATACGCTTCTTGCTCCCGTGCTGAGGTTGGATAAGACACGGGGAAAGCACGGCACTGACCGTGAGTTGGCATGTTTTAAACCTACATAAGCAGGTGGCTTGGGGTCTCAGAGGACCTGAAGCCACACGGTTTCCATTCATAACTATGCTGTTGTGACAGCTCACGGGGAAGCTGTGTTTCATGCAAGGCCAATGGGCTCTGGCAGAGAGAACCCCACACTGGAGCACCCAGTGTGAATGCACACTCATCCTGTGTGCATTCGCTGCTCTCCATCTCACCCTGGTTCTGTCCACACCCAACACACAACAGCTCCCTGACCCTCCAAGCTGTGCAGAACTGTTTGAAAACTTTCCTCACTTCCTAGTCGGCTCCACAGCTCAGCTGATTATGATTATGACTGTGAAAACTGAACTGTCAGTCTGTCCCCTGGCTGTGGAGGGTTAGCGCTTCTTGAATGTGCCGCCCTTTTACAGGGGGAAAGTTATCTGGTTTCTAACTCTGTGGCTCCCACTTTCCTTTGTACCACTGTTCTTCCTTAAGATTTAATTTTCCAAAGGGCCAAGTGGGGTCTGGGCGGGGATGGGCATTTCTGGACTGATGGACTTATCTAGGAGGAAGAAAAAGGATACGAGAAGTCTGTCCCAGACTTGATGTTTTCTAGGACACAGGCGCCCGGGAACTTCTCAAAGTGGTAATAGTGGGAAGGCCTGCTGGCTTTGGGTCTCCTGTGTTTTGGAACTTTACATAAAAAATTCTCAAATCTATTTCTTTAATAGCTCAGTCCTCGTCAGTAAGTCCCACAGTGATATTCTCTGCCTTTAGACAAAAAATACAGCCGTAGGAAACTGAAGATTGTTTTGGGGTATAGCCTAGGCACTCTTGGGAGTGAGGGCTGCCCAGTCCTGGAACCATAAAATCCAGAAACAGTGAACAATTGCTCCCTGAAGAGGGAACCATGATAGGGAGCAAAGCGGAGCAAAGGTGTGGGATGCTCCCTGCCACGTTTGTCAGTCAGCGCCTGCCGCTGAGTGGACTCACTGCTCTTTAACAGAGCACCCTGTGGCTAGTTCCTAGAGAGGAGCAAAAGCCGGATTTTCCAACTGGTCAATTACAACAATAGAAGACTTATCAGAAATATTCACTGGGGCGGAATTCTGTGCCAGAGTCCTTGTGACCTCCAAAACATGCCTCACCCTGGAGCATCCACAGAGCCCCACCTTGCTTCCTCCCATCACTCCACATCTGCCCATCTGGGAACACAGGCCCTTTTCTTTCTCTGTCTCCAGAAGCCCTCTGGCACCGTCTTATGTAGTAGCTCAATGGTGACACTTATGTCATTTCCTGGAGGGAACAGGTCTTGCAATTCTTAATTTCCTATAACCTAATGCAACGTTTTATACACAGCAGGAGCTGTTGATGTATTCTAATAAAGGTGTGTTCTCAGTGACATCCGTCATCCAGCTTGATCTGAAACTGTACCATGCAGAGGTTGGAGGGAGAGAGAGAGAGAGAGAGAGAGAGAGAGAACTTCATTAAGGACCGACTGCTCTGAGACCAAGTTCAGGAAATTTCAGTCATCTAAGCTAATTGGCATTTGGGGCAGAGAGGAAGAATAAGGAAAAGCTAGCCATATACAAATGAAAATAATCAGAAACAAACTTTAGAAGTATGGAAGCAGGTGTACGAGGACTGAAGCTAGTAGGGGCAAGATGGCCCAGGGGGTTGAGCCTCCCTTGGCCAGGAGGGCAAACATCTACGGGATGAAACAGAGCGAGATACAGGCAAAATTCCAAATTAGGGATTTGTTTCTGACATGTGGGTTGGGGGCTGAGTATTCTTGGGAGTCTGAGAACCTGAATTTGAGCGCGACAACTGCTGTGTCCTAGCTGCGTGACCTTGGGTGAACCAAACGGTAGCTTCTGGCATGTCTGCTGCATTGCAGTATTGGGAAAATGATAGGTGCTTTGTCTCCTGCCTGAGGGTATCAAATCAGGCATGTCAAATCAGATCGGTGTTTACTTTGTGACACAAACTGGCCCATTTCAAGGCACCTCCATTTCTCCCTGCTTCATCCAATCTCATTTAGCAGAAAATATTCACCTGTCTCTTAGGAGCTTCCACCCTCACCTTCCTTCCTCCTACTTCCTTCCTCCTATTTTTTAGTTGGTCATTTACACTTTAGGACAACTGAAGATTGTCCCCTCCTGAAGGAATTTCTGGTGTTGAAGGCAAGCTAGAAACATTGAGCGGAAGGGCTTTCGTGAGTGCTTTGAAATCCTACTATGATTTGCCTAGTGTATTCACGAACCAGACTGGCCCTTCCCATAGCTACCACATTTCATTGATTTTGGGGTGTACTATCTGTTTCATATTTAACATTTCAGGGTCTCTTAAATCAGCATGCATTTTCTTTTCTTTCTTTCTTTTTTTTTTTTTTTTTTTGGTGCTGGGGATCGAACTCAGGGCCTTGTGCTTGCAAGCCAAGCACTCTAACCACTGAGCTAAATCCCCAGCCCAGCGTGCATTTTCTTTTTTTTTTTTTTTTTTTGTGGTGCTGGGAATTGAACTCAGGCCCTTGTGCTTACAAGGCAAGCACTCTATTCACTGAGCTAAATCCCCAGCCCCTAGCGTGCATTTTCTAATCCTTGTTGTGCCATATATGTCGTGTTTTCATTTTTTGAGTGGCTTATAAAATAACGGTGCACCCCACAATTAGGAGTGTTGAACAGGAAGGAGAGAGATAGTGCTGCTATGAAGGTGATATGCAACAGCAAAAGCAGGAATCGTTAAGGGGTTAAGGAAGAAAGCAAGAGAAGGCAGAAGTTTCCACTGGAATTGGATCAGGAAACAAAAGACAGACTGTTTTGTATCATTCCAGCTGCCAAAAATTACCTGGATATTTGGATTCTGCCCATTGATATCAGCTTTGGAAAGATCTGGAAAGTTTGGCAAGTCCAGGAGAAAGGATCTGGGGCCATCTCTTTGCAAGGAAGGGGGCCCAGTCTCTTGTGGGAATCGCTGTCTGGGAAAGGGCTGGGGTGCAGCGTGGTGGTCCAGAGGCTCCCCTGGTATTTCTCTGGAGAGAGGAAAGCTGGTTTCTGATGTGGAGTCACCTTCCAGGTTAAGGTTATTCTAAAACAAATAAGCAAATACACAAATAAGTAGGAGGCATATGATTTAAAATGCTACCCCTAGCAGTACATTAAATTCAGGAGCAAGGACAAATCCAGTGGCTGGAGTTAAATCAGCTCATTATTTCCAACTCATTCTGCTACCACATGATTTTGCTTTCCATCTTTAAAAAGCCAAATCATCACTAACTTCTCCTAGCCCTATAGCTAGGAATTTTTTGAGGGTTAGTGAGTTATAGACTATTTATGAAGCATAAATGTGCATCAAAACAAAAAGAGGTATTTTGAAGGAGAATAGGTGCTCATTTCAAGTTGGAAGCAGGTTATAATTTCAACTGATTAACCACCCTGGCTTTAGTTACAATCCTTGTGTCCAGTTTGGTTTCTTTGGTGTGGGATATGGAGCAAAAGAGCTGACCAAACTGAACCAAATACTAAAGCTAAAGCATTGATTATATCCATTCATACATCCCTCTTTCTGTCTTTCTAACCATCTATATCCATCCATCTGTATCATGTCCATCTACCATCCTTCCATCCATCCATCCATCCATCTATTCACCCATGCATTCCCCTATCCATCCATCCATCCACCCATCCATCTATCCTTCTGTCTACCCACCCATGTCCATCTGTCCTTCTACCCCTATATCCTTTGTCCACTCATCTATCCATCCATCCAATCAACAAATGCTGACCACAGGCTAGGGATAGGAGAAACAGCAATAAATAGCACAGACATGGGACCTATTTGTTTGGAATGAATGTCTAGTTGGGAAGAATAACCAATAAATAAATAATTAGAGACTGGTGACTGTTAAGAATAGAAGAAAGAAGAAGACAATACAGAAAATATTAGACAGGTGATCAGGAAAAACCTCTCTGAGAAGATGTCATTTGAGCTAAGATCTGAGCAAGAGAAGAGGGCACCCTGTAATGATCGGGGCGGGGTGCATTTTGGTAAAGGGAACAGCAAACAACATAGTCCTAGTATGGTAGGAATCAACTCTGCTAATTTGAAGAACAGAAAGTACAGCAAAGCTGGTAGACAGTCAAGGAGCCAGAGAACCATGTGAGGTGAGGATGAAGAGCTGGAGACAGCCAAAGAAACCTGATAAAAACACATTCTGAAATTTAAAGCATTTATTCTAGAAACGCAGATCCATTGTTTTTCCCAGCTAGTGAAACATACTTCTATTTAATGGTCGCTGGGGGAAGGTTTTCTAGTGATCGAAGAATGTGGAAGTTACTGGGCTTCTTTGCCGACCTAATCTTTCTTCTCCTCTCGCATCCTCCCTGGACCTCTCATTGGACGCTTTCTTCTGCCCTTTGGGGATGCGATTTTCATGTTTACTGGTGGGAGGAGATGCGGAGATAGAATTTCACCAGCGTTTGGGTCAGTGGTTAATGGTCTTGTTATTCTTGGGCATGTTTGGGGGTTTGGGAGTTATATTCCAGCACACTGTTTCCACACGCCCTCCCTGTCCCCACAACAGTCCCTTTGACCCAACCAAAGGGGTTACATCTGGTATCAAAACATTCATGACTCTGAGTTCCCAAGGTCAGGAATGGCTTGACAATGACATGCACACAGACCATTTTGTGACTATTTCAAGAGGCCAAGGAGAGAACTGAGAGTACGTCTGCTTCCTCTTTAAAACATGCAGTGACAGAGAAGAAAGCTAGCTGATTTTCTTTGCATTTTTGCTTGCTTTTCTCTTTTGCTCAGGAGATGTGGCCAGGGCATTGTCTTTGTTAGCCTTTCCAGCCACCTCTCCGCAATGGCTTTTGTTTTCTGGCACAGCCTTGTAGCAGGAGTTGCCCTGGCACTCTGAGGCGTTATTTAATACAACAGAGGCCAAATGTATTATTCTTTGATTGACCCAGAACGCAGAGAAAGAGAGAAAGAGGAGAGCAGGCTATGTATTTCCTCAACGTAAGAGTTCTCTATCACACCCCAAAGAGAGGACGACTGAATGCAATGGTTCTCTCACTTTTATCTCTCGATTCCCAACCCTAAAACTTCCCTAGCAATGTCAAGGAGAACAGCTGGATCTGAGTTTATTGCTCATGATTTACGAGTGTAAGTTACAGAATAGCCCCAGTATTTGCTTCCTGATTGCTCAGGGATCCTTGCAAGTCAAGCCCTAAATTCATTGTCACAACTAAGGCACACTGTTAACTGGGTTAAAAATGGAGTTCTTTGCTTTTATCTATAATGAACTGCTCTTCCTACTACTAAAACTTGCATTTTAGGAGATGAGTTGGGAAATGTACTTTTGCTGCTGTTTAGCATTTTGCTTAGATATCTGAGAAAACAAGGATCGAATCCGATTAATTTCTTGATCTGATTCTTGAAGTTTTCCTGATAAGAAATCCAGTTCCACAGAGTGATCCTGGCTTTGTCTTAGATCAAATCAACCCTTTAAACTGTCTTTGGCTCAGTGACCCTCCATGGAAAGCAGCGCAGATAATAACAGTCCTGTACTCTTCCAGAAGGATAACTTGAGTTGGGTTCTGCCTACACAATAAAAGAGAAGTACTGAGTTAGGGCTGGGGAATTCAGGTCACAATGCCTCTGCTGGGAACAGCCAGAGGATCGGGGTTCCAGTATGTTTTGGCTTGAGTTATGCAGACAATTGTGGCATTGCTCCATCTCTCCCCAACCACCCTGCCCTCCAGATACCAGCTCAGTGTTTGCAAAGTAGTTGGAAGATGGGAAGTAATAAAGAAATGCTAATGACAGTCTCTGACTATCTATCCCTCTTGTACCTCCTCCAAAGCATAGTTAACTGGAAACCTTGGCTCCCTGACCCCAAACTGTTCAGAAACTGGAAACCCAAGCCTAAGGGAAGGACGTCTAAGAGTAGCCTCTATAAGATGAAAGTTCATTTTATTTAATCAATAGCAAGACTTGTGAGTAGCTGTTATTTTAGTAACCTGGATTTTACATGTGGGACAGGAGAGGACACACTGGTCTGCTCACAGTGCAGAAAAAGGTCTTTCTTCATCTTTTCTCAAAGGGACAAACTGCACATCTTCCTTGCAGAATTCTCCCAGAGGCCTTGTTTGACGGTGTCACTCCATCATTCTTGCCGTCACCTAGTTTCTTGCTGAGTGGCCCACTCAAATTAGTCTCACAGAGTAGAGATTCTCAGGAAGGACAGATTGCAAAGTAGAGATTTAAATAGTTAGTTTCTGTTTATTTAATAAGCAAACTCTTCTCTGAAAATTATAGTTTAAGAACTTCTGGGAATTCATGAAGAGAAGCATCACCAGTCTTTAGAGATGCCATAGAATTCATTTTGCCTCAAAGAAAGTGAAAGGGGGGAGCCTGCTCAGATGGGGAAAATGTTTCTTTCCCCGCCATGTGTCTTCGAGTTGATCTTCCATCTGTGAGCTGACATTGGTAGTGCTGCAGCACAGCATGGCAGCAGTTGTCCCTCTGGTGGCGCTCATTGTAGAGCTGTGACTCCCAGTGAAAGGAAATCAGAAGAACTAAATCTGCTATCTGGTTTATGGACAAGCACTGACCAAGTGCACAGGCAGATGATCTAGGGTGGTTAAATCACCCAGCTACTGCCTGGTGCTCCCCTTCTTTGTGCATAGCTCCTCTACCTTCATTATGTTACAACTTATTCCTATTTACAGTAGGATTAGTAATAAAAACACCATGCACTCGTAGTCTTGTATTTTGCCTTTGATGGTAATACCATGGCAGACATTGCCTACCCAATACCCATTCCCATCTTTTTTTACTCAACGTTTGTTTCAGGTGGGGATGTGGCTGGCTAAAACTACATTTCCCAGCATCCACTGCAGCTAGGAGTGATCATGTGACACAGTTCTGCCCAGTGAGGGGTAAGTAGAAGGTGCTGGTTGGAACTGCTGAAAAGGAGGCAGATTCAGCTTTGCCTTTTGCCTTTCTCTCTTCAACCTTCTTGTGCATGAAATGAAAGCAGACACAAAGCCAAAAGCTATGTAAGTGTGGTTGATTAGAAAAATGGAGGGGGCCCAGGTCCCTGGTAGCACAGTAGAGCTATCATACCAGCCCTAAAATGGTGATCTCAGATGTCTTTCACCATTATCATCAATGTTAACGTTAACACTGACAGTGCTGCAGCACAAGTAGCAACGTTTCCTCTTGTGATTCTAATCTTAGAGCTGTGACAGTCAGTAAAATGCCAGGCATGGTGGCACATGCCTTTCATCTCAGCATTCTGGGACATCAGGGAAGGAGAATTGTGAGCTGGACAACTTGGTGATTTAGGGAGACCCTCTCTCAAAAAAAAAAAAAGTTAAACAGTGAGTTGTGGCTCAATGTGAAGGGGCCTGGATGAGAGACAGAGAGAGACAGAGTGAGAGAGGGACAGAGACAGAGAGACAGAGACAGAGAGAGATGGACAGAGACAGACAGAGAGACAGGGATCCTCTATTGTATTGCTTGGATTATGCGTCTGTTCTTATGCCAGTACCATCCTGTTTCTGTTTCTTGTGAATATTTGGCCATAAAACATAAAATTTTATCATTTCCAGCAGTGTGGATGGAGTTGGAGGGTATCGTGTTAGGTGAAAGAAGCCAAGCACATGTTTTTTCTACACATTTGTGGAAGCTAAAACATCAGTGTTACTGAAGAAAAAAGCGAAATAGTGGTCACTAAAGAATGAGAAGGGTGAGGAGACAAGGGCACAGAAAGGTTAGATAATGAGCACCCAAACAGAGTTGGACAGGAAGAATTCACTCTGCTGTTCTATTGCACAGCAGGATACCTCGCTGTGCTAGAGAGGAGGGAAGTTTCAGTGATTAGAAGGGTCACCTCGAAAGAATATGGGAAACAACCTGAAAGGGCTCCACTGTTCAGAGATTGAGCAACTGGGCATTGAAAACAAGCAAACACAACACTGTACTTGACTGATGCACATAGAATCTGTGAAAAGCCCTGAGCCCAGGGATTTTCCGTGAGACTTAGAACAGACAAGAAAATACTGTCACCATTTGCAGTAGGTATTATAAAACTCTTTACTTTGAAAATTGGTATGAAACAGAAAGGCTTTCCCAGGGAAGTAATGTTTGAGCTGAGATCGAAGGTCTAGTAAAAGCCAAGCAGGGGAGGCATGTGAAAAGGACAGGGCAGGGGGAGGGGCTCCAGAAGACCGTCATCCAGCAAAGCACTCCTGAGGTGTGACTGGGCTTCGGAGGGCTGGAGAGGGCGTGATGTTTAGAGCCACCTTGTGGTTTTAAGTATGAGATAATTGAGTAAACAACATGCATGTCAGGTTCAGCTCTCACAGGTCTCTGCCCACCAGCCTTTGGTCTGAGAGCTTTCTCTCACACTCTTGTAACTTTCCCACTGGACTACCACTACTTCCTTGGTGGCATTCTGCAGGTCACTGGGAGACTGACTGAAGCAGCATGGTGCTGAGATCGCCTCTTCCTCCTTTGCTTCTGTCGTCTGGCCCTGAATAGCCCTGGGAGACCTCTGCTGACATGTACACTCAAAAGAGACAGCTCTCACTCGTAGGCTGTGTGCAGCTCCTAGGTTGACAAACCCAGATGGTGTAGTCAAGTGTGTTCTTTGCACTGAGTACGTCTTTGGTCCAAGATCAGGGATGCTAACCACTCTCTCCAGCCATTGCATGGTGAGACCTGCTCATGTGACTGAGGTGCACTGCCACAGCCGTATCAGGGTCGGAATGACCAGACTCATCCAGCTGGTCACTTGGCACAGGCTCATAAATACGAGGGAGAAGGAATGAGGTTTTTGGACAACCAAGTCACAGGACACAAAGGATAATCCCCTAGAGGGGGAAGATCAAGGAAATGGTAATGGGTCCACTTTTGGAAAAAGCATGTTTAGTATAGTTGTTTTAGTCTGAAGATAGCCTTCTGCTGTATTCTGTGAACACCAACCAAAGGCTGGTTTGTGAAAAGGCAGGGATGATTTGACACCTTCCTAAGCCTCCAGAAAGGACACAAACTAGTAACAAACTGGGACTGCCTATGATTGTTTTAGTTCCTTTCCCTTCCCTTCCCTTCTCTTCCCTTCCCTTCCTCACCCACCCCCTTTCAATTTTATGGTACTAGGAATTGAACCTAGGGCCTTACATATGCTATGCAAGCAGTTTATCACCAAGCTACAGCTTCAGCCATTATTAGATTTATTTACTTATTTTTAAATTTTGAGACAGGGTCTCCTTAAGTTACCCAGGCTGGCCTTAAATTCATGAACTTCTTACCTCAGCCTCCCCAGTAGTAGGATTAAAGGCATGTGTGACCACGCCAAATGATGCCTTTTCTTTTTAAGGCTGTGGTAGCTATTCTCAGATTGACACAAAGCAGGCCAACTTCTTGGAGGCAGACTGAATGGCAGATTCCTGGGGGGCAAAGAACAGGTCATATCTGCAGGCTCTGAACCCTGCACCCTCAATTCCACAAGCTCAGGGGGCACCCAGTAAGTACTCATTGATGATAATGACAGCTATGGGCCTTGTTAGATTTTGTTTTAATTAGGCTCAGAGTACAGGCCTCATTACTACTAAGGTGGCTTTTATGTGGGATTCTAAAGAAAAAAATCCAGGAATCTTCTATTGAAGATATTAAAGAAGATATTATTAGCAATGCATTTGGTCTCACAGACTTTGAACAACAAACAACAGCGATTATAATTAACGTCACTACGGTCTCTCTCTTTAAAACATACTAACAATATAGCTAATTAGCAATATGTCCTCATTTGGAGCTGGACATCTGCACATTATTATTGACAATGCTTGTTTCCTTTTTCCAGATTAAAGGAAGCCATAGAGCACCCTGCATATGGCTGCACTCCCTCCACATTAAAATACTCTGCTTTCTGCTACCCACAATAAACATACTAGGGGTTTTATCTGTGCTGGGTATCGATTTTGTCTAGAAAACTTACACCATCTAAAAATAAACTCAAGAATGCCGCTAGTGGGATTGCAAAGAGAAAACCAAAAGTTTCTCTGTTTGGGCAGATAAAAGAATAAAGGGCACATGATTAACTTTACACATGATTGAGGAGCAAACACTCCTGGGGAGAGAAACCGGGAGAATGGATCGAATGAGTTTCAGGTCTTAAAATCTGTCTCTTAGAGGAGCACATTTGTTCTTGGTGTCAGGATGATGGGATGGAGACTGTCGCTCTAGGAATAACGGCAGGAGTGGTGGAGGCTTTTCTGTGGAGTGTTGGGAAGAGATGCCCAGGATCCATCAGGGAGAAAACGGGCATCGTGAATACATGGATGCCTGGTCAGCCACCTGTGCTCTTGTTCTGCCCGTGTGTGATGCTAATCAGTCCCCTTCTGCTGCAAGAACAGGGCAAACATCAACAGCCCCAGCAAGCGCACAATTGTAATGTCCCTCCAGGAACTGTTCCTGGCAGAGGGGGTGTGGCCAGACACGTGTTTCAGTCTACTGGGGGGCCCTGAAGCCCGGAACCCTGGGAGCTATCATGTTTTAAGAATGCAGGAGCGAGCAGTCCCAGTTGGGAACCAGTGGAACTTTCTGTTAAAAGTCTGACTAATAGTCAAAGAATCTGTCATTATAGTGGCAGAATGTATCATGAGGGTATTTACTTTAGGGTCTGGGAGCGACCTTGCTTATGATCTCAGGCGAGGCTTTGGAAGAGGCGAAAAACTGTCAGCTTGCTGCAGTTGGGCAGGGAGCTGGCTCTGTGGGAGAAGGGGCCACCCGCCCCCAGGGAATCTTTCCTAATGAAGGCTCTTGGGGCCACCCAACAAAATGAAAGCCAACACTTTGCTGGTTCATCCTGAATACTCTGTGACTTGCTTTGATCTTGAAGCTGGATTACTGGTGATTTTTCAAGTAGTACTTTCTCCATTGCTGGCAGAGAAAACAGAGTGGTGATTATCGAGCACTCTTTTTCCATGGCCCAGTTTTAAGAGGACCATCAGTATGCTTGATAGAACCAACTATCTCAATCCTCCCTGCACCAGAAAGACAGCTGTCTAATGGCCAAGGAGACCCAGAAGGCAAACACCTCCCGCAGTGGCTCTGTGTCTCCCCTGTGAAATGGGAGACACAAGGCTGGCATTCTGCTTTGGGAGGGAGACTGAAAAGACAGCACAGGATGCAGCACACAGAGCCTGGGGCCTGGGGTGGGGTTGGCTTGGGGTGCCTGCCCAGCAATTATTCAAATTAGGGAGATGAATTCTCCTAGAGGCCTAAAGTCAACCCTTCACTGAAACCTTCCACAAAGCTTTATGTTCCCAGTACCTCCAAAATAGTTTCAAAAGGGACCTGGACCTTAACCTTGCAATCCCAGAAAAGGGTCCACAGTCCTGTGTCAGGGCCTGGATCAGGAGGTAGGAGGGCTCAGTCTGGGTCCCAGCATGGCCTCTCTCTAGTTGTGTGAGTTTTGTCAGGTCACTGCACCTCTGCACCTACGGCAGAGTGGTCTACAAATGTCCATGATTCTTCCTTTAAATAGCCACGTCTTGCGTAGGGGCCTCCCGTACAAGCCTTGAGCTTGGCCATGCCACCTGCTGTGACCACAGGGAGATGACAGTTAGCAGAGACTTGGAAAGTACTCGTGCTTTGGGGCTTGCCTGTTTTCTTGCTCTTTGGCATCTGTGAAGAAGCCTGAGCTGGCCTGGTGAAAGATGAGGGACATGAGGAGCAAGGACATCCATCCTGCCCCTACTGGCTGGCTGATGGCCAAGCCCTCAGACGGAGTTCGTTCTGGACCATCCAGCTCCAGCTGAGCCGACTCAGACTACAAGAGCTACCCAGCTGAGTCAAAGAATCGTGAGAAATAATAAAGGTTTGTGCTTTCAGATAATGAATTTAGAGCGGCATGCTATAAAGCAAAACCTACCTGATACAAAAACTCAGTGATTTCTTCTGTAAAATTCTCTTGCTAAGGTAGAGTGAGAGGGGCAGAAAACCTCTTAGTCAATCATTTTTGATGTCTTTGGGCTGGAATCTTCAAGAGGCGCTTGTCCTGGAGAAATTCCATTACAGCGATTTTTTTTTCATTACGGCGATTTTTAAAAAGCCTTATTCAAATGCTGAAAACATCAAGTCAAGGGAGGGATAGTAAACAAAAATCTGATGGTTAGAAGTGTATGAAAGGTTGATGCTACCTTCAAAGACTTGCGCCCCTTCTCCTTCCTCCTATACTGCTATCTGCAAACTCAAAACTGGGTGAAATCTGTTGGAAAATTCCAATCCCTGTCTACTACTTTCTTCATTTACACGTGCTTTTTTATTAACAGCTCCACACAGCCAGCTTTTCAAAGATTGGGAGCTGAGACTTAACGGTTCTCCCCTGCACATTCTTGATGCACCTGTACAGCTGTGAGCTGCCAGAAACGAGTAATGCGCATTTATTAGGGTCCCCCCCCGCCAGCACTATAAATAATTATGGAGCTATCACAGACCAAATATGGCCCGAGGTGAAGAGAAAGCTGTGGGCCACAAGACAGTTCCACTTCCCACCTGCTTCTCCAGATCGCCCTTATTTGGACGGCTGTTTCATTCTCCTCTGGGGAAACACTTTGATCCCTGCCTGGAGAATCAGCAGCTGATACAATTATGGGCCTTTGACTTATCTCGGCTTCTCCTTCTCTATAAATGACTAGGATGTTTGTTTAATTCATGGATTCATTCAATAACACTTCTTGGGCATCTATCATGTATCAAGCACTGTCCCGGGGTGAGACAGTTCCAATAAAAGATGGTGCAGTTATCTGAAACTTAATTTTATCAAACAATACAAAATTGAAATGAAGCAAATAGATGACTGAACATCCACCAGTTTATTGTGGTGCACACTTATGACTCGCATGTCCAGGATTACTTGATTCTCTAGAATATTATATGTTTATTTGACTTAATTTTTACTATCAGGGCCAAGATTATAAATTACACATTGACTCGTAGATTTTCATCCTGTAGAAATGCGAATGTTCTTGGTTTGATGGAAAGAGTAACTCAAAGTTTACTGTTTTGTGGCCCTACAGGACATTAACCAATTTTCTAATGTCTAAAAATGTACTTCATCATAATCTGAATTAACATTAGCATCTTCCTGGTTTCCTCATTAATTACACACATCTTTGACATGTGTTTATTTTATATTGCAATGAGACTCGTGGATTTACCCATTTCTGGGTAAAGTGGATGAAACCATCAAGGATGCTCCAGTATCCAGGAACAGTAAGACGCAGGAGATCTTCCACTCCTAGACTTGAAGACACAAAGAAAAGGCAGCTCACTACTGCCCAAAAGCAAGGAGAGAGTTGCATGTCTGTATAAAGGACGAAGGTGCCCTTGGAGGAGTTACCAAGTATCGCAGCCTCCCTCTCTTCCTCTCGTCCCTGCCACATTTAATGCTGGCAAAATCTAATCAGAAGCCAGAAGGTGAGGGAGCCTCGTGATGTAAGGCATGAAGAACAGGTGCCCAAGTCATCGATTAAGATGGAGGAGGGTAAAAGATGGATCTAGAGATATAAGTAGATCTTTGGGAACAAAGGCATCTTTGGGAGATATTACAGCTATCATACAGGCCAGGCGCTGTGTGCTAAATCTAATCTTCACAACATCCATTTGGTAGACATGAGCACCCCTATTCCACAGAAAGAGAAATCGAGGCTGAGGGGCCCCTTGCTCGAAAATAGGCTCCAACACCCTTGCTCCTTTCACTGTACTGTGTTGTCCTAATTCCTCCCCTGGAAATGGCATCTAGAAGAGGACAGTCTGCAGCTACTTTACGTTCCCATCCTCCCCAAAACATAGCACCACCCCTCCCTACAGGGACAGGGGCAAAGAGGACTGTCCCAAGAACACTGGCTGGAGCACACTCTTTTTTCAATTAAAATTTATCCAAACTTACACAAACTTACCGACCATAATACATCGTGCCATTTGCATATAACAATGAGCAATGTAAACAACCACATAGATGCAGTATTAAGTTGCAACTAAATAAAGCTGACTGTAGTACATTGTGTACATGTTACTGTTTTAAGTTTGGGTTAGTAGGTTCTTGCTTTTAGGATATCTTTATTCCTCTGAGTTCCCATTCCCCTCCCCCTTTGCCCTCTTCTTGTCCCATTGGCCCCTCTGCCTATTGGGTGAGATCTGTCCCTTTGTCTTTTTGTGTCTTTTTTTTTTTAACCATCTTCTCTGTTTATATTTTGCCCCATTGAAATGAGGGACACCATACAGTATTCAAGCTGGTGAGTCTAGTTTATTTCACTCAATATTATGGTTTCCAGGTCCATCCATTTTCCTATAAATGACTAATATGTCCTTCTCTATAGCTGAGTAGTATTCCATTATATATAGATACCACATTTTGTTTATCCAGTTATCTATTGATGGCTATACAGGTTGCTTTCAGATTTAGCTATTACATATTGTGCTGCCATAAACAAGGGTATGCAAGTATCGCTGTAGTAAGATGTCTTTAGCTCTTTGAGGAAGATACCTAGTAGGGGAATGGCTGAGTCATATGGGATTTCTACTTTCACACTCTTGATTTAACTCTGAACTCTGTTCCCCACCATGTTTGGTAGGGGGAGACCTGGCCTTGTCTTAGGAAAACATATCTAGATACCAGTCCAGCTTAAGGATGCTTGACTTAGGCAATCATCCTAATGGCTTCGCAGGGTAAATTGTATCTGGTCAACAAAAATGGCAGATATAAGGAGGATGGAATAAAACATGATGACTCACCCCTGAGGGAAGAGGACAAAATGGAAAGGTCACATAGCACTCCATGCAAACACGAGGAGGGTGTGCAGTGGGCCAGATGAGACAGAAAACAGAGACTGTAGGTCACAAAGAGCCAGTGGGCTGCTTTAGATACGCATGTGAGTTACTTATGTACAGAACTTTTACAACTACCAAAAACAGAAGAAATTAGGCAGGGAATCAGATAGAAAGGGTGAGGACCCAGATAATCTCTTAAAGAAGCCAAGCTTCTCTATTACAGTTATTTTGTTTCTGAACAATAAAGGGTGCAGGGAAGTACAATATTGAAAAAAAAAAAAAGAGGGGCTTCAGCTGGGTATGGCTCAGTGGTAGAAGCATTCACCTGGCATGCAGGAGCCTCTGGGTTAGATCACCGGCACCGCAGAAAATAAACACAGTTCTTCCCCTGGGGCCTGTTACTTTCCTGGACTTACTTAAAATGGGGAGCATCTCTGAGGAAAATGCTCTTCTTTTCTCTCCTTTATTATTTGCACTCTCAGTAGCCTTTCCTAATGCTTTTCTACTGTTACATTTTTTCTTCAGTGCTTCTTTCCTTGGGCCAGCTATATCTGCCTTAGTAACAACCACGCCTCCAACTCTTCCACTCTTCAAATGTCTTCTCTATGCCAGCCTTGTTCACACACTTCTCATGTGTCATTCCGACCAGCTGCCTCTCAAAGGTCCCTACTAGATGGGAACAATGATCATCACCTTCCTTGTACAGAGGACAAAGCCGAAGGTTAGAGTCCAATCAATGCTGTCCATCTCATGAGGTGGTCCAGCAGGGAATTTTACCGTGTGGAGTCTGGCTGACTCTGGGGAGCTGAAGAACGCATCAGTGCTGGACCAGCTCGGCACAGAAGGCTTCTGTGTTGGCAGAAGCTGTGGCAGAAGTGACCTCTTCCCAAAACCCCAGTGGAAAGAGTGGTCAGAATGCAGAGAAGGGCTGGACCGCCAGTTGTCGGCCTCTGCTTTGTAAAGGGCTTGCATTCTGAAGGAGGGCACTGCTTGAGTTATTCGAGTTTTAAAGCTGGTCTCATCAAAAGCAGCTGGCCTTGGTGGGAGAAGGGCAAAGGTGATTTTTGGGATCCAACTCGCCATTTTTATGAAACATAATCTGTAAGATCATTGGGGAGGAGGGAGCATATGAGCCTTCACACAAAAGGCAGGGTTTGGATTCCCAACCTTGTGCTCCACACCTGGCTGCTTCGCTGGCATTGCCTGGTTGCTGTTCATGGTTTTCCATGAGTTAGTTTTCCCTCTTTATACTTGCCATCTCAACAAAAAATTGAAACCTTACTAAGTATCATTTGAATGGATGGAAGGATGGATGAATGGATGGACAGATAGATGGATGGATGCATGGATGGGTGGATGATAGATGGATGCATGGATGGATGGATGGATGGATGGACGGATGGACAGATGGATGGATGGAGGCATGGATGGATGGATGGATGGAGGATGGAAGGATCTCTGACAGGCATGTGTGCAGTGGATGCCTTGTGATTTCACTGAGGGATGCCGAGTGTGTTGTACAGTTTGTCCTGGCACAGAGGAGTCCGCCAAGGGGTAGGTAGGGATTGAAGTTCAGCCTGAAGGAAAGGATTTGTCTTTCTGAAGGAATGCCTTGTAATTCATAGAGAGCTAAGAGATCCTTTGTGTCACACTTGCCTCTGTCTCGACCGTCGGAAAAGCCTTTCTTTCTCTTGTCCACATGGAAAACTGCGCATCTTTAAAACCCTGTTTAGATACTGCCGTCTCTTTAAAGTCTTCCGAGATCCTCCCTGGAACTAATCGCTCTCTGCTCTGCATTGCTTCTGTACCTTACATCTGCTTCTTTTACTGTACCTCTGTTATTAGACTTGTATTCATTTTTGTCCCGTTTCTTGCTAAAAAGGCACACAATTAGTGATGGAGCTGTAAAGTCAGCTGTACAAGGGGTAAGTTATATCAGGCATGTGAACCTCTTTAAGTCCATTCATATCTGTTAACCACAAAAAAGAGCATTTCAGCCATTTCCTAAATTCCCTCCCACCATCTTGGTCCTGGCCACCATCATTTCTCTCTCCTCCATCTTTCAAGTCTCTTCAAAGTCAAACATGAATTCAAAGAACATAAATATATGGATATCTATGGACATATAAATATATATTTACATACACAAACATATATTTATAAGAAAAGCTAATAATAGTGCTATTATCACCTTAGCCAAGGTGTTCTTAAAACAGCATCAGCATCGCCAGGGAATGTGTTAAAATGCCTACTCTTAGGGCCCTGCAGAATCAGTCTCGGGGTGGTGCCCAGCAGTCGGCATTTTGCCAAGTTTTTGGGTGATTTCTGCACAGCCTCACATCTGAGACACTCTCTTCCATCCAGGAGAAGATGAGGAACAGGAGGCCAGTAGCAGTTAGGGCATTACTCTTCCCAGGGTCACTTGAGCAAAGGGAAATGACTGACACAAAGTGAAGGGCTCCCAAATAGTTGGTGTACTTAATCTAATTGGATAAACAGCAAGTGAGCGCCAAGGCCTGGGGAAACTCTCTGCCCATTGCTCTAGGACCCCTGGATGCTGGGGACACTGCAAGAGGAATGGTAGAGCTCCTCGCATCCCTGGGTTCCTGGGTGAAGGAGACTGCCCAGTGGTCAAGTGATATTAGAAAACATGTGAGGTGCAAAAATTAAAACTTCCAAAGGTGGAGGGTGAACAGGAAGACCGAACTCACTTCCTGCTTCTCCCTGGTGTCAATAACTTCTAGTCTTCCCAGCATCATCTAGGTAGAAAATGGCCCAAATGGAGGTGCAGAGGGCCTCCAATGGATTTCTCCCTCACTGAGTGTCTGGCTCCAAATAAGCCAGAAGACAAGCATGGATCCACATTGGCTTCTTGGTGGGATAAACATTTCTGGCTCAGAAGCAATAGATCAAGTGAGACCTGAGAGGGTCCTGGGGGGCTTGGGTAAGCCATAGAGAGACAGAAAGAGAGAGAGAAAGAGAGAGAGAGAAGAAATCACCGAGAAGGATATGAAAAGAGTGGGAAGAAATCAGAATGGGCACAGAGCAGAGAGTTAGAGAAAGAACAGGATGCCCCAAATGCCAAGTGACTATCATTATGTTTGGAGATGACTCCTCTTTAAAGCTGGAAGCTCCCTGGTGCCGCAAAGCCCTTCCTACACAAATCTATCAGCAAGGACAAATCTCAGCCTTCCCAACATCTCACTTGTGGATTCCCAGGAGACTACAGCAATGATTCAAGTGGAAGTGGAGGAAGGGAAATCTATGTGCTCCCAGCACATACTCCACAGCCACCATCCAAGCCAAATATCCCTTACTCCAAAGGAAAAATAAATCCCTGAGCAGCAGTGATTCACCAACTCCTCTGCACGCTTGGTCCTCATTCTTCCAGCAAACTGAGGTCCAAGGGTTCCATCCATACCTGCATGTCTGAAGGAGCCATAAATAAGGCCAAATTCTGCCAAGAATCTCATGCAGTAAATGCTCTTCTCAAACTGATCCCACAGGCCCCAACTGGAAAGCTCATGTAGCAACCAGAGCCTCGCTTTCCTCCAGCAAATTTGTATGCCTCACCCTGTGAAAAGGCCATTTGCTGGCTTCAACTCGGACTCTCCCACTTACCCCAAGTGGCTTTTTAGATAGAGCCAAACTCATTTTTTACCAAAGTCCTACGTATTTAGTTACTAAGAGTCCTGCTCCCAGCTCCAAACACTCACCCTCCCCAGTGGGCTACAGAAAAGTCACACAGTAAGCAAAATGTTCTCCAACATGGCATGTTATACACAGTTATGAATGACTTCTTTCAAAATCTTCACTTTTGAAAGCAAGCTGGAGAAGGTCAGAAGATACAGTTTGTTACAAGTGGATTTGCTTGCTCTCCAACCAAAAGAAATATGTCTCTAGCTTTTCAAAAGAGAAAGAACATTTTGTGATCTCTGCCTCCCACCTCCCAGGCTGGTGTCCTCACTCCCCGTGCCTTGCTTCTTCTCATGCCAGGTCATGATCTCAGGCCTTTAGCTCAGCTAAGAGAGGATCCCGTTTTCTGGAATTCCACACCCTTAAGTAGGGTTTCTCCAGTTCCAGGTCCTGAACAAAGATTCCACGACGCATGTTTGATCTCTTCACGCTCCATTTTCATCAGTCCTTCACACTCTCCATCACTTGGAGAAATACAAACAGCACGGTTCAGTTTCAAGGTTAAGAACTGACAGTCTCCATAAACATTTTTACAATAAAGGCTGACTTATCCACTGCCAGAACTCAGTGTCTGTGGAAGGGGGGTGAGACAGGACGGAGGCAGAAAGTAGGAGTAGAAACCTTCAGTGTCTGAACCCAGTAACAAGTGCTGCCCATGTAACTCTGGGTGAAAGGCGCCCCCCACACTTTGCTGGTAGAGAATCACTGGGTTGCTCTACCACCACCAAATCATTAAAATGTTATAGGAAGGGATAAGGAAACCCAGGAGCAGAGGAGCTCAGAGGTAAGTTCCTGACTGGTGGAAAATACAAAGCGATCAACAATCATAGGTTTTGAAATCTGCAAGTCATGAGTATTAAAAGTGGTCCGGATAGAAATCATAATTATAAAATCATTCTCAGGATATCTTAAGTAGGGAGAAGCAAGAAGGTAAGATAGATGGGGGCAATGAAAACCTAAAATTTAAGTCACATTCCACCCTAAACCACCCAAAATACTTAAAAGCGGAAATCACCTAATTATCTGGGACTCATTTTGATGATGTGTGGGCAGATGAGCTACAGGCCTTCTTCTGTTTTTTCATTTAACGTTTATAGTTACTGGGAGCCAGTTACTCTGTTGCAAGGGCTGCGAATTCAATGGAGAGCAAGACGGGCATGGCCCTTACCCTCACGGGCCTTACAGGCCACAGCGAGAGTACCCAAACTTTGCTACACGTCTGATACTCTGCTTATACCCCAAACCATTTAAATTAGGATGCTGGAGCAGGAAGTAGACACTAGTACTTTTAAAAGATCCCCAGAAGATTTGAATGTGCAACCAAGTTTAGAAACCACTTAGCATTCTTAACTGTGTTGCCATGATTCGCCCAGTCAATGAGCACCAGGGCCTTGCCTAAGACTCACTTTTAGTAGTTTCTTTCCTGATCTGCTCTTTAAACCTCCATAAGCCCACAAGGACTTCATTCCCATGTCTTTGGCACAAGTGGGAAAATTTCTGCAAACAGTCTACTCCAGGTGTTCTCTAACTGAGAAGGTACCCGATCACATCCTTCAAAGCTGGTAGAGAGACCTTTTTATTTCAGACCCTAAATCTGGGCATAGTACCCAGCACCTTATCTGATAAAGGTATAGCATATTCGAAACCCAGGCCATCCTAGAAATCCTAAGCCTCTTGCTCCTGTGTCTACAAGGTCATTTCATGGCACAAATCCTGGGAGCAGACTCCCAGCAAGTTTCAAGCACCAGATTCTTTGATAAGGCAGAAAAGGAGAATACACTTGATAGCCTTTCGCTTCTGTTTTCTCTGAGCTTTAATATCCAATTCCCCTTCATGCAATCAGTGAGAATTCATTATTAGACTTTCTTGGGCTTACTCCTGAATTTTTATCCATTTAGAAAAGATACATTTAGCCTTTTTCTGGAAGGCCCCAGGAATTTTTTTAAAAGTGAGAATAAAGGAAAGAAGAAAGGAGTCTGCCTTGAAGTTGTAATGAACACACCAGAAAAAGACAAAAAACAAAAACCAATGAATCCCGAGAAAATGTTTCGGGACAAGAATTCCCTTTGCTTCCCATTGTGTGTTCCGTAGGGTGAAGTGGTCCCCCATTCAAACCATCCGAGTCTGCCAGTTGGCCGACCCAACAGCATTCCACTGCAGAGATTAAAACCACTTTATGATTGTGGGGCAAATAATAAAGAGCCTGGCAGGGTTTCCTTCCAAAATGAAAGCTCATTTATTTTCCGAGGTGTATAATTTGGTCGTAAACGTTCCCTTTGGGCCAAAACATCCCAGATTGGGTTTTTGCCTGGAACACATCACTACTTTGCTGGAGAAGAACAGACTCCGTGTGGTCCTACCACGTCTGTCCACCGTGGGCATGAAGGCGATTGAGTTGGCCTGCCCTTGCTACACATCTGGTGGCAGCAGTCTGCTGGGCAGAACCATTGGCACAAAAGCAGGAGGGCCTGGGCCTGGACTGGCTACATCAGCTCCCAAACCCTACCCCATCTGTGAAACGGGCAGGTTCACCTAGACCCTCACTCACACCTGTTTTTAGTATCTCTCAGCAATGGGCGGGGAAAGTAGATGATCATTAGAAACCATGCTTTATGTGAGACTTGGCTTTTCTGCCAGGTCTTTGTGTCTTTATTTTGTTTATCTTTTCAAAAATCATCCTTTAAAAAACCCCATCCAGCAATGACTAATATTTGGATAAAAACAAAGCCAGATTCTTTTCAAGGCTCCTGAACTGACCACATGTACTTGGGGCCAGAATTTGGCTCGCGGAAACATAAACAGCTCTTCCTCCTATACAAGCAGCTTAAGAAATAACAGCCCTTTCTACTACTTTTCTCATATGTATTGACTCTCTTAATCACACACTTCAACCTTATCATCCACTGGCATCTTCTGGTCAATTCAAAGTGAATGCTAGTTTTTTTCAAATAAAATATATTTATTCCACTGATTCTTGCCCCATAAACATCAGGTTACTTAGAACGGAGAGGCCACTGTGGAACCAAGGGGGTGGCATAAAAATCATCTTGTGTCACCCCCTCAGGATATTTCAGAGTGTCACTCTCATACTTGGATGGGGGTGAAGAGAAACGAAACGACAAATTTAGCACAATTCAGCCGCAGCACATGAGAAGAACAGTGGTAGAAATTAATGTTAGGGGCCTGACTCAAGAGGTGAAGTTCAGTGGTCTTTATTATGAAGTCACCTGCTGGGAGCTGATGAGGTGTATGCTTTCACCAAACCCAAGAATCTCCTAAGATTGACTCTGAAGCAGTACATGAAGCAAAATGTCGCATTAGAAAAAATCTTCCTGTGGAGTATAGGCAGCTCATGGCTGAGGTGATTGATCCATTAACTTGTCAAAATGATATCAAAATTTCCAGTTGATCATGGCTCCTCCGAGGCAGTTTACAAACTAGCTACACTGTTCGTGCTTGGCTTTTTTTGGATAATCACCTACTACTGGACACCAGATCCCTAATTCAAGTGAAGCAACAAAAAATGCCCTTAAAGGAGAATGAAGTGGAGAAATGCTAGAGAATAAAGGAGTTTGATAATCTGTGCACAAAGAAGCATACTAATATGAAACGAACAGCCACAACCTCAGTCTCCAAGTAACTTGCGGGCTGCAGCTAAGTCCTCCGGCACTTCTGGCTGCTGCTGTTGCCCACATAGCCCACCTGGAACTTGGCAAACGGGCTCACACAGCATTTGGAAACCACAATACTGACACACGATGAACAAGTCATACCGGAAAGTGTGACTTTCCTCTGTGTCAGATCCTCAAAAGCAAGGGACTGATCATTCCTGTTGCATGAATGTCACGTTTGCACTGTGGCTAGAGGGTTTTATTCAAGGACACACACATCATACCGAGATAAAAGAGAAAGCAAGATCCGACTTCTCTTTGAAAACCATAATTTCCTCCTCCACTACCTCGTGTCAATACATCTGAGCCTGCGGAGCCGTAAGTCACTTCCTAGAGCGGTCAAATTTCATCTCCTTTATGAAGCTTTCACTACTTCTCACTGTTCCCAGGTGCAAACACAACTTGGCTGAAAGTCATTTCGAATTCAGAATATTGCCTGCAGTGGCCTGGACATGGGTTTTGACAAGCGCCTGTCTCCTATTTAAACACACACGCACACACACACACACACTATCCGCTTTACTGACAGAAATGCTTTTAGTTCCAGCCACGGCATCCCGCAAAGGTGTCCTGAATCCACAGAACCTTCTGGACCTGTGCAGGCTCTGAACTGCACGGTCACATCCTCACAGGGTCAGAAGGCAGACACACACTGACATTTAAAAATGTGATCTTTCCTGATGCTGTTTTTTTTAAAGTTAATTTGAAGAAGTTAGTTTGCAGAGGAGCAGGACATTGTGAACGCAGGCTCTCTTCCTGGCTCTGAGCTTTTTTTACTTTTATTTTTTTAAATGCTGTCCCACTCCCTCCTTTCCCCTGGAAAAATCATTTTAACAAAACAGTAAAGAGGTAATTTATTACGATGCAGGGGTTATTGAGTGACTGTGAGTTGTTCCAAAAAATATCTAGTACAGTTTTGCATATGGTGGCTTTACATTTAACAGAAAAAGCCCAGGCAGCCACGAATGGAGGACTCTCAATCAGTGGCTTCCTTCTTATAGGCCAAGGTGTCGGGAGTTTGGATGAGAACTTAGAACTCAGGAAATTAATCAGGGCTCTGCCATTATCTGATATTGGGCAAGTAATTAAATCTTCTGGGGCTCACTTTTCTCATCTACAAAAATGACGGTAACATCCACTTTGTTTTCCTAAGTGTGGTGAAGGATTTTGGGAAGCACAATACCCGCCCCCCGACATTTCAGACTGTACTGAACACTTGCCATATGTCAGGAAGGGGCTAAACTGCCTGCCGTGCAGGAGGAGGGAAGGAAACTAGTATCCCTGCTGCCCAAGACCCTCCATCTGACTGTCAGATAGAGTGGGGAGTAGCATTGGTTGCATCTAGATGGTTACATCAGATGAAGAATGTAGCAATCACCAAATGGATGTGCACTGCAAGCGGCTTGGAGGGGAAGAGGGGGGAAAACCAAGATACATCATGTACAGGTACAAAATAACCATGTTGATTATGATCATTATGTATACAATGTACCAATACATGTTCTTGGTAAAATAATGAGCCCATTTCCAGCTCAGCAGTTCACAGAAAAGCTAAATTTTTGCAGGTGGAAGAAGGGAGGAAGGCGTGGTTAGCTGAGGGAATGGCATGCACTGAGAAGCGAAAGAGATGGGGAAGGCGCAGTAACAGTAGAAGTCCAGTCTGGCTGTAGATGCACCCTAGAGAGTGAAGGGCAGCAAAGGGAGGATCTCAGACAGAGTTCCTCTAGACCTGTATTGAGGCAGGAATGGGAGCCACTCGAAATTCCTGAGCAGGGGAAAGCAACAATTTGGAAGATGAAAGTAGGTATTACATTTTCAATGGAGAAAGAAAGAAACTAGAAATTAAATTAGGAAATCTGGAAAGGAAGGTCTCAGGTAACTACACCAGAGAGTGCAGAGGGCTGTCACCACCAAGACACATAGGAGTGGACAGGCTTCTATTGGGTGGCAGCTTCTGAAATGGCCCTGAGCGATCTGGTCTCCCAGAATACACACACGGAGTGAGTGGTTCAGTTCCTTTCCCGGAGTGTAGCATGCAGCAAGTGACTTGCTTTCAACCAACAGAATGTGATGAAAGTGTGGAATGTCACTGAAACTAGCTCACAAAAAACCATGAACTTCCTCTTGTTCACACTTTCTGGTTGGATTCACTTATTTTCTCTCAAAAAAAAAATTCCCCAGCTGCCATCTAGTGAGCTGCTCAATGGAGAGGCCTACAGGACAAGGACCTGAGGGCTTTCTCCAGCCAAGAATCCAGGAGAAACTGAATCCGAGCAGTACCCAGGAGAGTGAGGTTGGAGGCTGGTCCTCCTCCAGTCTCTCTCTGAGACAACTGTTTTCCTGATTAACACCTAAATTAAGTCTGTGAGAGACCATGGACTACAGGCTTCAGCTCAGCCATGTCCGACTTCCTGACCCTTAGAAATTCTGGGATAATAAATATGGGTTCTTTCAGCTGCTAAATTATGGGGGTAATCTGTTACACAGCAATAGATAACTAACATAGAGAGGACAATATTTTACTGACATGGAGATAGCAGAGAACAAATGCTCTTTGAGATTCAAATCCCAGAATCATAGCCCAAAGTTGTATGCACTTTCTTCTAGGCTTTACTGATTTTAGGAACTTTTCATAAAACTAAAACTCCATCACTCTTTTAGTTCACTATTTCCTAGAGATCGCTAAAGAAACATCATTTGATTTTCGATTTCAAATGACTTGGGGGCATCCCAAGGGAAAACCAGCAGGTAAGCAACACCATCTATATGAGCCGAGGGAGCTGCTTCTGAATGTGACACTTGGGAGAAACACATCTTTCCTTTACTCATATCTTCTTCATGGATGACTTTGCCTTGGTGATTTGTTTCTAGGGGAGTGAGAAGGAGGCAGTACCCTCTTGGTATAAAATGGATCGTCCTACAAATGCATTAGCAGCACCAAAGTACCTACGTGTTACCTAACAAAAATCTCAGCCAAGAGTTTTTTTTAGGAAGCCACATTCTCTTTTCATTTGTGCACACACTCCGAACTGTGGAGTTGTACAGCAAAGCTAATACCATACCTGTGAACTATGGAATAAGCCTCCATGCTAAATCTCTTTAACATGTTTTTATATTCATTGCAACTACTTATAATTGAATTCTTCTCACCAGTCTTCTTGCTGTGCAAAAAAATTATTAAAAAACCACCTTATCCCATAACTGGCAGGACTTGAAGGTACGTAGTGTCCAAATAAGAGCCAGGGTCTGTTTTGAGTGGCTCAGGCTGGGTTTTTCCTGAGCGACTTCCGCAGCAGTGGTAAGCAGATCCTCTCTGCTTTGGCCTGACACCTGCCGAGACCTGGGGTGGACACAGTGCTGAGTGACTGCCCTCTGCTGCGAGCAAACCGGTCTGAGGCGAGCTGCTCTGAATTGTCTTCCGTTCTTGTAGTCTTTTAATTCAACCTTCGAAAGTACAAGCAAACCTCTGCATTTATCCAAGACTGAGGCACATTTTCTCTTTGTGTTTGCTTTGCTGGTCTGTCTGTATCATCTTTCTAAACCAGTTTATGGGACTTTCTCTCAGACCAGCAGATGAATCTGCAGCTCCCACATTGCAGACGTAGCAGTAGGTAACACTCGCTTCTCCAACCACCAAGAGCAAAAACCAACATACGATCTGGATAACTGAGAAATAAGTCCATCTTCCCTTCAAATGTCTAAATAGTTCACAGGAACTCTGCCTACTTCTCACAGTCTGTGGTGGCTAATCTTGACTGCCAATTTGATTGGCTTGAGAGATGCTTAAGAGATTAGTAAAGCACCCTTTGGGCGTGTCTGGGTGAGTCACGGGGGTGTGACCTGGGAGACTATCTGGTCCCAGGGCCCTTGTTCTCAGGCTCTTCCCCTGAGCTCTGCTTCTTAGCTGCCAGGAGGACAGCGGCTTTCCTACGCCATGTCTTTCCACCATGATGATTCTGCTTCGGAACCAGCTGACCTTGGCCTGAAACCTCTGTGACCATGAGCCAAGAGAAGCCTCTTCTCCCGTAATTTGTGTATGAGGTATGATCAAAAAATACAATGAATGTTTAAATTTAAAATATTTATTACAGTAGAAGATGCACTGCCATTAAACCCCCCCCCCATACTTCTCATTTCAAACATACTTATTCCATCACTCTTGCCACTTTTTGAAGTAGTTCCGAAGCCCTTAGTGTGCTGTTTTGGTTTGGGCTACCTTGAGGTTGTGAGTTTTGATGCAAAACATTTACCTTTCGTGGTCATTTTGACTTTTGGGAAGAGCCAGATGTCACATGGTGCTAAATCTGGTGAGTAAGGTATACGAGGACACACCGTAAGGTTTTTATGGGCCTGCCTTTCTGTTGAATGGCACTTACGGTAGCATTCACCATATTTTTAAATCCCATCTCACAGACACTCAGGAAAGAGGACTTCTAGAACTGCATCTGAAAGTGGCAAGAATAAGTGTTCAAAGCAGAGGAAGATTAATATCCATATGTCATTTACTGTAACAAGTGTTTTAAATAAGTTCACTGTATACTTGGTCATGCTTTGCTTGTCAGATATTTTGTCTCACAGTATAAAGGTGACTTGTATACACCTTTAAACCTTCTCTTGTTCTTACTTTCCTCCTTAATAGCAAGTGTCCTTTGTCATAATCATTCTATCGCAACTCCCCTCTACTGTCCCTGCTGCCTTCTCTCCCTTTGATCTGTGACTGGCAAAACTGCAGGGTGGTTGTACTCAATAACCCATCTTCTCTAGGTTAGTGGCCAAGAAGATGAGTTATGGAAAAAATAAAATTGCCCAGCTTGACAAAGTTGCTTCATTTTAGATTCATGTTCTCAAACCTCAAATGAGAGGGTACTCGGCACTGTCCAAAAATATGACTACTCTTCCCTCAGAACCTTAATTCCTGTGGGTATCCAAGATGACTCTTTCATGTCTTTTCTTGTTAAGTCTCCTACTCGGGTTTCTTGCTCTCACCTTTTATTCCAGTGATGAAATAGGAGCCATTGGTTGGTAACTCTCATATTCCCACCACCTACCTACATATCTGCATGGCTCATCCTTTTATGTTCCCCACGGAATGAACTTTCCTGTTTCCCTTAAAGACCAGTTCTTACACATGGGCTTTTGCCACCTTGAACAGTTTACTCCTCAGCCCTCCTCTCTCAATATTGTATCATTAATCTCTCCCTTTCTCCTGGATTGTTCTCATAAGCATCCAAGATGCCCTGGTGTCTTATTTTAAATGAATCCAAAACTCGATATTCATACCTCACTCCTTCACAGTAAAAGTTCCTAGCCATATGTTCTATCTCTGCTTCCTCACCTCCCACTTACTCCTTTACCCGGTGAGTACTAGCATCTGTGCCCACAGTGTTTCAGAACTGCTCTCCTTAAGCTCACCAGCAATCGATGGGGAGCCATGCTGAGCGGACATTTCTCTGTCTTTGTCTTCTTTGCTCTCACAGTGCATTCTGTAGGGATCCTCTGTCCTCAAGGAGCTCCTCCATGGCTGGTGTCTGTGACATCGTAACTCTTGGTTCTCTGGCTGCCACTTTGATTATGACACTTGTCTCAGCTCCTGGTCTATCTGACCACTTCTGTCCCCATCGTCAGCCAGGTTCTTTATCATGTCCTGGGAAGCCCCTGCCATTTTCTGCAGGTTCATGTACCACTTTCTATTACACTCTGTTCTCTGGTCTCTTTCCTGTCTCTTAGTCAAGCCAAAGTCTTTCCCATGGTGTCCCTTGTTTGTGTTTCCTTGTTCTCCATCAAGTTCTTTGCAAAGCTGGTTCTTTCTTATGCCCCAACGTGCACTCACGTGTCACCTTTCCAGTAAGTGTTTCCTTAGCCACCCTCTTTAGTAGCCCCCAATTCTTCCCTATGTTTGATCCCTGTTTATATCCTGTTACGTACATATTACAATCTATACTGATGACTATCTGTATCAATTATTTTCAGTCTCCCCCTTCTGGAACATAAACTTATTCTCTATTGACTCCCCAGTGCCTAGTTCAATGCCTACTCATCGTAGCTGCTTGATGGACAAGTGCTGAATGAATGAGTGGAATCTGAAATGCCAACTATGGTTGGACAATGCTATACTTTTATGTACATTATTGTATTTTGCTGACTGGTTGTCTCTGAAATAAGAAACGCACAATTCATGCTCATTTAATTACCTTTCTGCCCCTATAACAATTAATAGCAACTGTAATAGTGCAGAATCTGGGCATTTTGGAGTTGTATTTTGCTCCATTCTCTCTAGCTAAATAGGGTCATTAAAATTCCTAAGATGAGTGTTCAGAAATGTGACTTTCTGAAAGAGGACTTACTGAGGATCCAGTCGGCACACTCTGGTGCTGGCTCTCTGGTGAATGAGTGGTATGGTCTTGGGAAAGTCCCTTCATTTCTCCAGGTTTTAGATTCTTCACCAATGAAATGAGAAGTTGGAGAGCTTTATTGCCAATAACAAAATCTGAGGAAATGTGTCTGCAACCTGCCTTCAAAACAGAGTGCCACACCGGGGTGTTGGGGATCGGGGCTCAGAGGAAGCCTTGCTTTCACGCAGTGAGCAGAGCTGAGCCCCAGGAACTGGAGCACCTGTTATGTGCTGGTGAAAAGGGCTTTTCACTTGGATTGCTGGGACCAAGAACAGAGCCTCTGGCAGCGTAGCCACCTCCATTCTGCCACCAGCATCCATCTTAACTTGAATAACTGAGCAAAAGCCTTTCTCAGGCAGGAACCTGTAGATGACCTCCTGATGTCACTGCAGGTTGAACACTGGAGGTTTTGGGGGTTCTGAGTTTTTCTTTTAAAGGCAGCTTGAGTTGTCTATAGATGGTTCCTCCCATCCGGGCAGGCTCCATCTCCCTGGCAGGTTTCCAGGCCACTTCTATCTACACGGCATCCTAAGAGGCACGAAAAACACCAACCTAAAGTAATGACAGACACATATGAGAGCCTTCAAAGGAAAGCAAATTGAGTTAATGGTTTGAACAATCTTGGAGCAACCATTCAGAGGCCCCCAAAAGAGACATGGGTAATTAGAGGATGACTCTTTGAAACTGTGATTCCCTCTCGTTGTTTCTCCATCTGTTCATGCTACGAAGGTTGGACTCCTGCTCTTCTTGGTGCCACAGCATGCAACTTTTCTCCTGTTTAGGGCCATATCATTCTGGGGCTGGTCTGGCCTGCTTCTCTTTAATTCTCCTGTCTCCCCATTTATGAGCAAATTTAAGGCCAAGGAAATTGATGTTCATTTTTGGGTTATCTCCATACCTGGCCTTGGAGAAGTGGTGAAAGAACCCCTGTGGGGCCTGGGAACTGCCCTAGAGTGAGCTTCAGGGCAACCAGGCTGGTGGGGAGAATTTCGGAGGGGACGCTGTCTCTCCCAGGTACCTTACTGAGAGCCTGCTCATTACTTCCATCTGCTGTTCAGTACGTACAGTCGCTCTCCTTGCCATTCCACGGGCCTCCGAACACTGCCAGCGTTTCCAGTTGACACTCCCTCCCTGGATTTATCTCATTTCCTACATGTCTTCTGAATTGAGGGTTTTGTTTCCATCACGGTCTCAGCAGGGGACTCTCAGTTGTTTCACGTGGTTTATGCATCTTCCTGGATAGATCAGTAGAGGGAGCAGACGGGAAAGACTCTGCTCAGTAGTTAGGCTTTTCCCAGCAAAATGTGGAGAGCTGAACCTTCTCTGGAGTGATGGAATTCAACAGTTCCTCTTTAAAATGCTTTTCTCCTGTAGGCTGATTTACTGCCATGATAAGTGATTATATACAGAAAGGATCATTCTGTTCAGCTTGGAACAGGCTGGTAATTTTGACTGTAGATGCCCCTTTTTTCATCACCCAATCAGACTCCGTGTTAAGACACAGACTTCTTCCATGTTGTAATTTGACTTTTATCCCCTCACATAGAGTTAATAACACTCCTCATTTTCTAGCCGGCATACAACCACTCTGTTCTTTTCCAACCCAGTTCTAGTACTTGCAAATGATAATAACTGCATGAGATTTCCACACCAGGATTATGCGGAGTGATTTCTGCATGAATATTGGGGGCAGCATATAACTGATAGAGGGCTTTAGTTTGGCCTCAACTCTTAATAAATGTTTGCTCCACGGAAGGGCAGCTCCAAAGAAGTTGATGAGTAACGGGATACGAACTATGCCAGTCTGCCTGATTTCTTCGGCAAGGCTGAAAGCCTAGGGAAAGAGGTGAGGCATAATATCTAACTCAATTAGTCCAGAACAGCCACCGTCGTGGGTAGATGGCTCTCAGGCCAATGGCTGTACTGCCGGCAGGGTGTGGGCGTACGTAACCACAGTGATATTTCCTAAATGGAATGTCCAGCTCACAGCACTCTCAAAGGTATTCTTTTTTATCTTAAGTTATTGCTTTGCTTTATTGTACACAATGTCCTATAAAGAAGATGTATGTCTACAATTGAGCTTTGAAAGAAGGCCGCGGGGCCAGTTCCATTTAACGGGAATGAAGTCAAGCAGTAAATTTTGCTGGTCACTCTTTTCACACGGACCATATCACAGCCAGCAGTTGGCCTTTGATGTCCTAACAATAGCTCTGGGCTCCGAAGGCAGGAGAGCGCCGCTGCTACACCCAAACCAGCGCGCAGCCTGAGACCTAGAGACCAGCCTGCAGCCCTGCACATCAGGGAAGCCCCAGACTGGGCTGCAAAACAGCGTCCCTTCTACCTCGCTTCCCCCGCCTGCGCATCTTTCTCTGTGTCTTTAGCTGAGTGCGAGAGTCGCACCGAATATGCACGTATGTAGCTACAGTATCAGTTCTGTGGGATTCGCAAACAGAGGACACCTGTGTGACTGGCATTCAGGTCAAGAACGGGACGCAGGAGCACCCTCAATGTCCTCGCGCCTGCATTAGTCACTTCCTTGCCAAGGTACCCGGTATCCTCTCTCCCAAGAGCGTGTGCTCATTTTTCCTGGTTTGATCTTTGCATAGTCAGGATTATCCAGCAGGGCCTCTTCCGTGCCTGGCTTCTTTCATTCAGTGTTCCATTTGTGAAACTACCTGCTGCCTGAGTTATCCTTCTTCATTCCAGTGTGTGCTCTTACGTCTTGTCATCCATTCTACTATCGATGGGCATTTGGACTCTTTCTACATTGCTACCATTCTAAATAATGCTATTATTCCAAGCCTTTGGGGACATAGGTGAATACATTTCTGTTGGGTATAGAGCAGGGTAGAATTCCTGGGTCAGTGGTATGTGTACATTTCATTTTACTGGGTTTTCTGGAAAAAGTTCTCCCACGTGTTTCTATCAGTCCACATTCCCACCAGATTACTCAACTTTCTCACCAATACTTGGTATCTCTAGGTTGGTTTTTTTGTTTTGTTTTGTTTTGTTTTGTTTTGTTTTTTTACTTTGCCATTCCAGTTACCTAATGTAGTGGTTTCACATTTTTAGTGGTCACTCATTGTTCAAAAGTTATTTTTCCTTTCTATTTTACCTATCTACCCAGTTAGTGATCACTTTGCTGACTACCACCAAATGAGTAAACTATTTATGAAAGCTGAAATAAGATTGGTCCTGACTCAACATGTGAGGTCAAAAAAAGAGGAGAAGAGATATAGATGGCTCCTAAAATGTGATAGGGTTCAAGAAATCATGCTTAATAAATAAAAGTCATGGTCTACTAAAACAAAACAAAAGAGAAAACTTGTTTAGGAATACATGGAAGTCATGGAAAACATGGAGTAGCCCATGAACCAATTAGATACTAGCAAGGTAATGCCGTAACTATCATAGGAAAAGTGATACTACTTTTGAGTAAACACTGTAAAACTCTAACACTTGCTCCACAAAAGAACAGGGCAAAGTAAACTCTGTAACCAACTGAGGAAAAAGAAAATCTGATTAGTCACAAAAAGAGATTCTTCTGGCTGGCATCTGTAATTAAAAAGTAGAATATATAACTCACAGAGCTTGTGGCTGCCTCTCCCTGGCACAGACTTCCTTTTGTTATGTCTGGTAAGGAAGATAGGAAAGGGTGTCCTTTTGTCATGGGAGAGCAACGCAGGCATTAAACTGTTAAAAGCTCTGAGGGAAGAATAGCATATTTGTGGGTGTAGTTCCATTCCTACCATGTAGCACATGATTTTTAAGCAGTGAAAGGGTGACTATTCACAAGGAAGGGAAGAGGTGGACATGTGTATCAACTCACAGAAACAACGTTTAGTGAGGTAGAATCCTGTGCTGGCAGAGCAACTGTCAAAACGACTCCAAAACAAATCAAAACAACTCTGAAGCCCATGGCCACTCTTTGGTCACTTCTGGGTGGGTGGCTAATAATCTGTACTCTCCTGATGTCCAGTGTGAACAGAAGGTCAGGTCACGGTAACATTTCTCCAGCCTACTTACGGGGCTAAGAATTAGGATTATCTCTTTTTAAAAATTTTAGTCTATTTCCTGAAATTTGAAGCTTCCCAGCATCAAACCTGGCTTCTAATTAATTTTAGTTTATAGCCCATACCAAACTCACAATGTAACAGAAGCCTTGGGCAGAAGATACAAAACCTAACCCTGTTCCCCCCCCCCCCAGGAATACCGATTTTATTTTAATTCTTCTATAAAAATAATTTTATTATATACTCATGTCTTTCTCTTTCCTTTTGGAGAAGAATAGTCTAGAGATAATTCTTCTCTTTTTTTGTGGCCTGAGACAATTCATTTTTCTTTTTTTTTATTTTTTTTATTTTTTTTGACAATTCATTTTTCATGGTAGTAATTATATTAGAACTGAATTCATACCTGTGGTCCTCTTTGGTTCTGACCTTATATTATTTTATTTTATTTATTTATCTTTTACCAAGAACATGTATTGATATATTGTATATATAACAATCACATTCATCATGGTTATTTTGTACCTGTACATAATATATCTTGGTTGCCCCCTTCTTCCCCACCCCTCCTTTCCGTTCCCCCCCTTCCCTATTTACAGCAGGTTTATTTACATTTTTCCACTTTTTCCCTTTCTCCTTTCTTTTCTTTTTCCCTTCCTTCTTTCCCCCTTCTCCCTTTCTAGTTCTTCTCTCCTTTG